>NAVB01000059.1:0-26787 GCA_002179805.1 Acanthamoeba lenticulata | reverse complement strand
CACCAACGAGGAAGGCCTCTGCTCTTGGCTCAGCGTGTCCATGAGCAGCTGTGGCAAGCAACGTTTCGTGCTCTGATTGCTCAGCTCGACTCCGCTTCACCCTCTTCTTGGGGTGCTTTTGCTCCGTCTCGCCTTCAGTGCAGCCAGCAGATATGCGCCGCTTGGAAGGCTTCTTCTTCGTTACCTCGCTTTGCCCCAGCTCGTCAACGGAGGCATCAGCAGTGCTCCTTTTTCTACGCTTTGTCGTTGTCGTGCTTTCCTTTGGTTCTCCTTGCTGCGCAGCCCGGGCACGAAGCCCCGAATCGTGCAAAGATCTTCGTGTATTGCCGCTGCGCAAAACGGCTGCCTGCGGCAGGAGGGACGACGAAGCCTGAGCTCGGCACCTGGAAACAGCAGAAGGGCCGACAACTGACTCAGCTAGCAGGCGGGCGCTACGTGTTGTGGGCAGTCGGCGCATTTTGTAGGAGCTCCTACAAAAGAAACGTGGTTTCTTGCTTTGTTTCTTTGCTCGATGTGTGACTTCTCGTGTTGTTGGCGAAAAGCTGCAAGGAAACAAAGTAAAGGATGAGGGGACGATGCGTCATCTGTCCGTGAAGGGGCGAGCACAAAAAATTCTGGCACACGTTTTTCCACACACAGAGAGAGAGAGAGAGAGATGCAAGAGACACGATTTCCTTCTCTGCATGCCTTGGCACAAAAGCAAATCGCTGCGCGGAGTCAATCGGGAGGATTGGCGAGATTCCTGGGGATGGACCACAACCCCAAGGCCGCAGGACTCGTTGGGCGTCCTTCCCTTGGCTGCATGTACCGCCCCGGCATCGTTGCTGCCCCGGTACTGCGTTCTTACAACAAGATGATGGGCCTCCTTGTCGGCTCTGCGGCTGCTGCAGGCTTGGTTGTGTTTGCCCTCACGCGCGGCTCGAGACAACAACATCAAAAAAGTAGGACACAACCATCCACGCAACAAGACGCTGCGGTCTGATGTGTGTGGTTTGGATGCACACACACTGCTGCTTTGGGAGAAGACGTTCATGTACAGGAGAACCTCTGAAATATAAAAGCAAAAGAAGTACTTATTTTACACCTCCACTCGCCATTTGTAAGGGTGAGGGAGGCACGGCTCACTGCTGCTCGCGCCTGTTGAAGCCGCCCTTGCTCTTGGGCAGGAAAGCCCTCCGCTCGTGGAGCTCTCGCTCCATCCACCAGGTGGCGCCATGGGGCATCTTCTTCTTTGCCTCTTCGAGGTAGGCCTCGGCCTCTTCCAGCTTCCTACGAGCCTCCTCGACGGCCGCCTCGGCCGCGGCCTTGGCCTGCTCCGAATGCTGCCTGGCCTGCTCGGCGGCAGCACGGGCCTGCGAGGCCTGGCGGGCGGCCTCCTCAGCGCTGGCGCGGGCCTGCGAGGCCTGACGGGCGGCCTCCTCGGCACTGGCGCGGGCCTGCTCGGCGGCAGCGCGGGCCTGCGAGGCCTGGTTGGCGGCTTCCTTGGCCACCTGAGCCGCACGGTCGGCCTTCTTGACGGCGGCCTCCTGCGTGATCTTGGCACGGCGCAGCGGGAGCGGGTCTGACGAGAGGTGCTGGGCGAGCTCGTTCTTGGCCTTGTTCTTCTGCACAATGGTGCCCTCCTCGGAGAGGCGCTGCAGCTCTGCCGTGCGTCCGTTGAAGGCGTCTTCCTGGGCCTTGAGCTCGTTGAGAGCGGCCTCGAGCTCGGCCTTGGCGGCTTGCAGCTCCTCCTCGCGGGCGCGGGCGTCGGCCTCGCGAGACTTGGCCTCTGACTCAGAACGCTTAGCCTCTTCAGCCGTGCGCTGGGCCTCAGCCTCGCGGCGCTTAGCCTCCGCCTCACGCTCCTTGGCGTCGGCTTCGCGGCGCTTGGCCTCCGCCTCCTGAGCCGTCGCAGCCCGAAGGGCCTCCGCGGCTTCTTGGTCGCGGGCCTCGGCCGCAGCAAAGGCAGCCGAGACTTCGTCGAGCATCTTCTGGGCCTTGGCGATTTCCTCCTTGCTACCCTGCGGCGCGTTGACGAGAGTGTGCCAGTCGGCGTTGTACTTGACGACGAGCAGGTGAGTGAGCGGCACGCGCTTGACCTGACCGACGATGGCGCCCGTCGACCTCAGCTTGTCGCGCATGGCCTGCACCGTGAGGGTCTCCTTAAAAAACTCAAGGAAGCGGTGCGCCTGGAACTCGTCCAGGTCGAACCCCTCCGCGCGTTTCGCCTCGTCGAGCTCGACGGCCTTGTGCACGAACGCCCACACCTTCTCGGCCTCCTTCTCCGCGAAGTCCTTTGAGCCGTGAAGGAAAAAGAAACCAAAACCGCACCCACACACACACACACAGATAAGAGTGTGCCATCATGATACGTCGCTGCGAGGCAGGCAGCGTTGGTTCTCAAAAAAGAACGTGGTATCGGAGGAGAGAGCGTGTACCTCCCAGAAGGCATTAAGAAACCAGACAGCCTGTTCCTTGTGTGTCTTGGTGCTAACAAGGTTATCAAGCCTCTCCTTATCGTTCGAACCAGGCAGCCCAGACATCGTGGTGGTGTTGTTGGTGTTGTGTGTGGCTGGTGCCGACGCGCGTGTCGTTGCCTCTGGCGTTGTCGGATAATCAGGGCCAAAGGCAACGTAACCGAGCGCGCTTACTGGCTGACTTGCACCAATCGCCGATGAGAGTAAACATATAAAAAAAAGAAAGAGAAAAAGGAATTTATTAGGCTATTTCCAGAGTCGCGTGGAAGTGCGCGCACATGCTGGCAAAGATCGGCGACAACTGGGCGAGAGGTTCGAGCTGAGCGAGAAGCTGTCGCATGGCATCGAAGCGGCCCATCTCACGGAGTATGTCGAGGAGGCGCTGGAAGGTGGGCTTGTTCTCAAACAGCATGAGGTTGTCCTTCTCACGCTGATGCAAGGCGATGAATTCCATGATGAGGGCGAGCGTGGCCTCTCGGTCGTCAGCAATCCACTTGTTCTCCACGCGAAGGCCGTATATGAACAGCTTGGTCATGCTGTAGGTCGCCGACGAGAGGTAGCGCTCCCCGATCTCCGTGCCCTGGTAGAGGACCAGCAACTCATCCTCGAGCAGCAGCAGTTGGTCGGTAAAGTACTGCGCGATTCGAGCCACGTCCTTGCTGCCTAAGCCCTGCTCTTGGACCGCCTTGGCAGAGAATGAGGCCTCTTCGTCGTCCTGCACCTCGTGATGAGGGGGTCGCGGTTGTTGCAAGTCGTGCGCGTTGTTCCCAGAGCCGTTTTCATCCTGCTCTGCCGGTTTCGGGACGATAAGGCCCAGCAACCGCGCCAGAGTCCGCCCGCCGCCGCGAGTTTTGGTATACTCGAGTTCTGCATCGTCGTCCTCCGGTGGCGCCGCCGATTCGTGGCGGCCACCAGGCATGGCGAGCTGCTGCTGCTGCTGCCGCTTCTTGGCCGCCTCGAGACGAGTCTGGCGCAGCTTCTCGAGGTTGTTCATGGCGTCCATGAGGTACACGATGGCGAAGAGAATCGCGTAAAGGATCTTGTGTGTCCGTCGAGCGCCTGAGTAGTTGAGCCAGCTCTGCTTCTGTTGCTGGATCAGTTCGTGGAAGTTAAGTTCCGATTCGATGATCTCCTCCCACGACTTCTCCTGCTTGGTTGTCGGTCGAGACGGTTCATCTCGGTCTGGTCGTGCGTCGGTGTCAACATCCTCCATGAAGAAGACGGCCTTCGAGCACCGACTGTAGATGTCGCTCGCGAGGGCGCCCAGCCGGCGGCAGATCTGGTTGGCGAGGGTCAAGTAGTAGATCGTGACGCGCCAGCCCTCAGCTTCGTCCTGGGCATAAAACCGCTCGGAGAATCCCATTGGCACCAGCACCTGCGCCACCGCATAATCGGTCATGTCGAACACGTCGCTCAGGTGCTCCTTCGTTGTCTGGAAAAAATCGCGTGCGTGCGTGATGTGTCCTGAGATCATGGCGCCTGTATAGAAAAGTAGCGCAGGTGCGTGTAGGTGAGAGTGTTGTTAGTGGTGGTCTCCACCTCGAGAGAGAGAAAGAGAGAGAGAAAGAGAGAGAAAGAGAGGAGAGAGAGAGAGAGAGTGGCATGCCGCTGCATGGGTGAGACGGCCGCCCTTGCAAAGGGAAAAAGGTGCACACATACCAAGAGAAAGAGCAAAGTAGATGTTCAAGGAGAGAGCACTTCTCTCCTCGGCACCTTCTCTGGTGCACAGAATGTAGCGGATGTTGTTCTCCTCAAGCGCTGCAGGGTGAACCGGACACTGGATGTAGTAGGCGTGCCGATAGTGGTGCATGAAGTGGCTCGCGAGGGCCATTACGTAGAGGTGCGCTGCCTCTCCTGCAGGCCACAGCGGGCTGGGCCTGACATAGATTCGGCCCGGGTCGACCGGAGGCGCACCCACACGTTCTTGGGCCGCCGAAGCTTGTGTGTACGGGTCATCCATTGCTGCACCACAAGCATTCAATAAGATTCGTTGAATAACCACTCTTTAGAGTGCACAACACAAAAATAGACTTAGCGGGGGTGCACATACCAAGATCACCAGAGAACGAAGGAAACGAGCAGCGGACAAGGGGCCCGGCGAGCGTGGAAGGAGGAGCAGGGATCGATCGGTCGCTAGATACGCTCGTCGTGGTGGTAGAGGAAGGCGGGGTGGGTGAAAGGATTGAGGAGATGCTTGCTCGTCCTTGTTGAGTTTCACGAATGACGTTTGTACTATTATTGGATGGCATGATGAAGGCTGGAGGAGCAGAAGAAGCAGAAGAAGAAGAACGTAGCAGTTGTGACGATCGTGCGGGCAGCGAGGCAGAAGTGTCGTGTTGTTCACTCGAGCTGGGGACAATATCAGCTGCCGCCGTTGGGGACAATAGGGGAGAATGCCACGAGGGCGTTGTAGCCGACGTGTGTGACGTGCCCGACACATGCTGCTGCTGCTGCTGCTGCTGAGAGGAACTGGGTTTCTTCTTGCGGAAGTTGTAATAGTGGACGATATTGGCACCGCGACGCCCGAGGCGACGGGAGCTGATAGAAGGGAAGACCATGCGCACGAGCTTTCCGAAGATGGCGGCTGTCGTTGCGTTGAGGTTGCAGTGCTGGCAGAATTCGCAATAGTCACTGTAAACGTCACGCCGCGCCACACTTGCGCCCTCATAGAGCTCGTACGTGTTTGCCAGCCTGTACAGGCGCGCGAAAAATGATTATTTAAAGTGCGTGAGTATAAATAAAAGAAAAAAGCAAAAAAAAATATGTGAAGAGGCAGATGGAGAAAGATTTTGGAGCGTAAGAATCTGAAGATCCTCACGATTTGTCTTTCCTCGCCCGGCGGGCACAACACACGCACCATGCCAAAGTGAGTTGCTGGCCTGCCGAATCCATCTTGAGCAAGCTGATCGGCGTTCTTTCAAAGAAACGGCAGCAGACTAAAATCAGAGCCGATTTTCAAAGCGCCAGCTGCGCCTTCTCGAACAGTGCTTGAATGACGGAGTACCCTCCACGCTTCCAGTTTCCGACACAGACACCGGAGGAGGCGGAAACTATTCCGCTTCCGGTGCAACGTGCTTTCGCTCTGTTGGCCATGCCGATGCATTCCACCAATTTCCGGTTTTCTTGTCGGTATTCGTTACATGGAGCTTAGCCAACACATTTCAATCATTAGCAAAAAATGTTGCTCATCATGACGCGAACACCGCTATTTGCCCCAATGGCACAAAAGAAAACAAAATTGTGATCCCGGCACGAACAAAGGTCTGTCGCTTTGCAGCTCGTGCTTTGGTCTTAGCACGGCTCAGCTTTTTCTCCTCAGCCAACCCAGTAGGTATAGAGCGTGTGCAAAAGCATCAAGACACTGTGCCGCAACACATAACCAAAAACAACAATTACAAAGGGGGAGAAGCTGAGGTGAGCATCTTCATAAAAATAATAAGCAGGAGCGTCCCGCAAGTACCTCAAGCACTTGAGCCCGACGGTGATCTAGAAGAAGAAGAAGAAGAAGAGGGGTCAATAAGGGCGGTGTGACCCTAAAGAAGAGGGAGGTTCGCACGAGTGTCGAGAAAATAGGAAAAAGGCCGACCAGCAGTGCCACCACGACGGCACTGCACGGGCGCTGTCCCCGTGGGGGTGGGACTGGGGGCTGCTCGTGGTGCGCTACTTCGCTGCTGCTGTCGTCCGCCAGTGACTCTGCAGTCATCTTGCAGATGTCCACTTGAGAGATGGGAGATGATGACGATGGAGGTTGTTTGAGAGCGACAAACAGTGCCTCCTTGTTGCCTCCTTGTGTTCGCGACACGGTACTGCTGAGATTGCTCTGCTTGGTCACCTTGAGCGAGGAGGAAAACGTGTTGGTGCCGTCGTAGTGAGTGGCCTTGCTCATGGATCGATAGGCTGGTAGCGGCGACGGAGGAGAAGAGGAAGACACAGAAGAAGGAGAAGAGCAGAAGGGAATGGAGGAAGCAGAAGAAATAGCGCGGGAGTGTGTTGGCGACGATGGCGACGACGATGATGATGATGACGACGTAGTAGATACAAGGCCTGGAACAGAAGCGGGAAAAGGCGGAGAAGAAGGAGGCAACTCGCAGAGATCCATTTGTGTGGGTGCTGCGAGAAGAGCTTCATCTATTTCATTGAATGCTTGTTTGCACGCTCGTGGCGACTTGATGATGGTGAACACGTAGCTGATTGGAGAGTATTAGGGTTACCAGAGAGGAAGAGAAAGAGAGAGAGGGAGAGAGAAAGAAAGAAAGAGGAGAATATTAGAGAGAATGGCAGTCGAGAGTAGTACCCTACGAGAGTGACGTGCTCACTGGCCGACTTCATCAATACTGTAATAACGTCTCTGAGAAAAAGAAGAAGAAGAAGAAGACGACGACGACGACGAAATAAATGAATGAATATGATGGTCATCATCTTTGGTCCCCAGAGAACAGAGAGAGAGAGAGAGAGAGCAAGAAAACGCAGAAAAAAGGTACCGATGACACAGCTCCCTCTCGACGCCCTTGCCCAAGAGTAGCCCATTGAGCCATGTCCCGTTTACTGGCCACCGCAACAACATGCACGGTTAGAAAGGGATGCAGAAAAAAGAGAGAGAAGGAGAGGGGGGGGGGCCTACCCGAGAGATCTTTCACAAAGAAGGCTCTCTTCCCTGTGGCAGCAGAGCTCGTCGACGTGGTTTCGGGAGGGAGGCGAGCACAGCGGATCTCAAAGTGTTGTCGGCTGATTCGCTCCAGGTCTCTCATCTGCTGCTGCTGCCAGCGTCGCGAAGTCACGAAAAGCTCTCGCCCCACGCTGAACGTCTTGCTCGGTTTCCATTTCTTCTGTATAATGACTAGGGGCTTTCGTTGGTGACTTCGAACCGTCTCTCCACACAACTCAAGCTGATAGCCAAAGTAGTCGCTGCTGCTGTCTTCCTCTTTATCGTCATTATTCTTGTCGTGTTCATCGTTATTTGCTAATTCCATCGCTGTCTCCTCCTCCTCCTCCTCCTCCCCTTCTCCCTTGTTGTCTCCTTTATCCTTCTTCTTCTTCTTCTTCTTTATCTTCTGGTCGCCATACGTATCAAGACTGGCGAGATCTTGTTGTTGTTTTACTCGCTTCCTTGGCCCAGCCGCCTCTTGGGGTGCTACTGCAGGCAAAGTGGCGTTTCCTGATGCGGATGGCGTTTTCAATTCGCCTGCGTCGCCATGGTTATGTTGCACACAGTCCTCCTTGACAGCGTGTTCTCGTTTTCTTTTGTGTCGTCGTTGTGCCGCGCGAGCAGGGAGCGCAGAATCACTGATGTCGTCCGCCATCTCGAAACATGCCCAGGAACAAAGAAGGTGGTGAAAACAGAAGAGAAAAATTAAACATAAAAATAACCCGAGAGAGAGTTATTTGAAATATGCTGCTCAATCTCCTGTTATTTGGCCGGTCTGTGCAAAAAAGCGCCGGCTGCGACTTGACCGATGTGGTCACTCCGTAAACTAGGCGCCACTTGACAACCGCTGTTGAGGAGCTGAAGACACACTAACGTAACAAAAACAACAAGGAGAGAGCGAGAGCGAAGAGAGGAGAGAGAGAAGACTGCCACCGCGGCAGGAATTCCGCAATATGGTGCCCTCCGTTTTTGTTGCGTTGTTACTCTTTGTGGGCTGCTTGACTGGGCTTAGCCAAGCGTTCAACATGACCCTTGTGCACTCTCACGATACCTACGGTTCGGTCGTGGCTGTCACGAAATTGAACGCTGCCTGCATTCCCAACAGCAACGGCTCCTATCCACCTAAATGCTACGGTGGCGTGGGGCGTCGCATGACCTTTATCGACAGCGTGCGCGCAACCACTACCAACGTGCTCCTCGTAGATACCGGCAACATCTTGACAGGTGACCCCGGCTGGTTCCCCTTTTGTTTTTTTGTTCCTTTTTTTCTTTTTCTCCTGTGTTGTTCTCACGGCCCGTGCAGCTCACCTTCCACGACCACCTTCTCCAATGCTGCCTTGATACATTAAAACCGCACCCAGAATCCCCGCTCGAGGCGGCCGGCGGACCTCTTGCGTTGGGACAATTCTACAACTCGTTGGGTACGCTGCTTAAGCTTACTAGTAGCAGTAATTCAGACTGAGTTGGCGCCTCCTACCCCCTCCCCCCCAAACCACCACTAACCACCACTAACCACAATCAATGTTGTTGTTGTTGTTGTGCACCCAGGTTACTCGGTCCTGAAGTTGGGCGATCACGATCTGGCCAACCCGAGCAAGGTACCAGTAGTCAATGACCTTTTTTGCTATTAGGCAGCCAACGCGGGAACTGAACCGTGGACATCACACTTGTTGTTGTTTTTGTTCAACGTTTTCCTAGCTGGCCGACTTCTTGAGTGCTGTACCCAATGCCACGATCGTGGCTTCAAACCTCATCAACACTCTTAACGACAGCAACCTCAGCTCCTATACGTTCAATAGCTACGCTATCACCACGTTCCCAGGAGGCGAGAGGGTACCCTGCGCTCTCCTCCTCCGTCTTCCCTCTTTCTCTGTCTCTCTGTCTCTCTCTCTCTCTCTCTTGCCAGATCTCGGGCAGTGGGCCAAGCAACAAATCGAGGAAAAAAAAGAAAATAATTTGAACAACCTAAAACGCTGTGGGAACAGGTGGGAGTGTGTGGCGGTGTGAGTCAGAACATCCGAGTTAAGATCACGGCTTCCACTCAACTCGTACGTGTGCTTTTTTTTTTTTTAAACCTGCTATTGTCTTTGGCAACTCCTCTTATTAAGAGCATCTTGAATGTTTACGTTGACAGAACTCGACGAACGAAGTGCAAGCACTCAAGGCTGCAGTGGGCCGTCTGACCAACCTCGGAGGTAGGAGTCGAGCTGTTCAGCTGCAACCTCGCAATCCGAATCTTAAAAGAAATCTATAGCGCACCTGCGTCTGTCCTCTCATGTTTAACGCGTGGTAAATGGTGGTGGTGGTGGTGATGACAGTGAATAAGATTGTAGCTGCCATCTATGATGAAACGCTTCTTGACACTGTCCTAGCCGAAGTGGTTGGCATCGATGTTCTCATCGTTCATTCGACCCTCTACCTGACCAATCGTTCGAGTACGGTTCCCCCCCCCCCGCTCTCCTTTCTCTCTTCTCTTGCGACTGACTAGAAGTCGTTTTTTTTGTAACCCCTGCAGTTCTTCTGGGAGAAGACATCGAGGGGATGTATCCGGTGGTATATCAGGTGCCTTGGGGTCAGCCTGTTCTGGTGGTGGGATCAGGATCCTACGGCAAGTACCTCGGCAAGCTGGACTTGGTGTTTGACGAGTACGGAGTGATCACTGGATGGGTACCCATTCCCTCTCCTTCCTTCAACCACTAGATACAGCCTGAACGCACGCACACACACACACACATACACACAAACACACACTGTTCGTTCAGGGAGGAGACTCGTATCTGCTGACGTCAAGCTACGCTGAATCCGCTTCGCTTAAGGTCTGTGTGTGTGTGTGTGCATTACAACCACCTTTTGTCGTTCATGAGCTTACCCGCAACGCACGTTCCTCACCATCAGTCGGCCGTGGTTAACTACTACGCCACGGTGGTCAACGCATCTTACACGACACAAGTGGGCTTGGCGAGCGCCGACATCGGCTTCCAGTCCTCTTGTAACTTCTCTGAATGCACGGTCGGCAGCTGGCAGGCCGACAAGCTCCGCAATCTCACCCAGTCCGACATCGGCTTTATCAACAGTGGCAGCATTGGGTATTTTCCCTTATCTTAGTTCATGCTTTATCTGCTTTTGGCGAGTCAACACACAGTAATGAATGCGTCCCTTCCAGTGGCGGTTGGAGTCAAGGACCGATCATGGCGATTGACGTACAGCGGGTAGTGAAGTATGGCACAGACTTCATCTACACTTTGTCTGTGTCTGGCGCCGATCTTCTCGTCGCTCTCGAAAACTCTGTATCCCAAATCAACTCTGGACGCTTTCTACAGGTACCGCTACCCTTCTCTTGCACTCCTCCTCTCCTAATGTCACTGTTCGGTTAATTTACTATCCTCATCCTGGTGGTCACCAACATGCGCCAGATCTCGGGGCTGAAGTTCTCGTGGAACGCAAATGAAGCCGTGGGATGGAGAGTGGTCGATATTTGGCTTGTTGATAGCTCTGGCCGAACTGTGCGGGTGGACAACAGCACGCAGTACTCGGTCGTGGTGCTTGACTTTGTGGCCAAGGGCGGTGACGGCTACACCGTGTTCGCCAACAACGGAACCGACGTCGTCAATACGGGCTACACGCTTTATCAAGTCGTCCTCCAAGCTCTGGCCGCCGAGACCGTGGCGCCTGTCTCTGGAGACCGAATTATAGTCAGCTCTGCGACGAGACGATCGTGTTTGGCCCCTGATGGCACCATATGTAGCAACAACGGTGTGTGTAACCAGGGCGTCTGCCAGTGCTACGCCGGCTCTGGTACTCTTCCATCCCCCCCCCCCTCTCCCCAATTCTCCGTATGCGCATTCAGACTGACTGTCGAGACTCCTCAACAAAATGCCTTTGCTGCAGGCCTGCATTGCGAGCCTCAAACCAATTCAGGGACAAGTGACGATCCCACGACAGCTATTGTACTTGGCACAGTACTGCCGTTCATGTTCCTTGTTCTGCTCCTTGCCCTACTACTGGCGTTTATTGCCTGGCTGTACATGAAGCGCAAGCAAGCCAGGCTGAATCTCAAGGCACAGTCCTCTCTACCCCATCCTCCTCTTTTTTTGATATCCAGCTGCAACAGAGACCAGCAAGTTAACAACAACACTTGTGCTTTGTTGGCGCCTCTTTCTCTCTTTCTCTACAGGAACCCAACTACCAAGTATTGGTATGGCGCCGAGAGGGAGATAAAAAGGTTGCGCTGCCCAAGACACTCAACAGCAAGATCACCGACGTGCTCGAAAAGGTGCAATGATAATCAAACATTATTAGTTTTAGCAGCCCCAAATCCAGGCCTGGCAGGCAGAGCAGACACACTAACAATCAAGTGCGGTGCAGTTCCTGATGAATGAGACTGTGGTCAAAGCCCTGAGTGGAGTAGTTCACACGAACCGAGCGTCTTTAGATGAGGTCTCGGCCGCGCTGGTGCTCATTCATCAGTCGGCTAACAAGGGCACCCAGCTGATCAAGACCCTCCTCAAGCACGAGCTTCTCTCCGAAGATGAAAAGGTGCTGTTCCGCGAGGAGACTCTAGGCGTGAAGGCCTTCTCCGTGTTCAGTCGCATGGTTGGCCTGCCCTACCTCTGGTTCCTCTTTGCCTACCCGATTGCCGAGTTTGAAATAGCCAACAGCGCTTCGGTCCGTTTTCTTGTCTTCCTCCTCATCCTCTTCCTGCCCTCGCCTCTTTCTCTCCCCCCTCCCTCAGTAGCTAGCTACAGAGCCTGACACATATGGTGGTGATGAATTGCAGGACGAACTGTCTCCACGAAACAAATCTAAGTCTAACGTCACCGAGAGTGATCCTACTCCCCTCAGCATCTTCGCCATGCACAACACCATTGAGGTATCCCTCTACATGCCCACCCATGATCATTCCCTCTCTTGAAAAGGACTCTCCCTTTCCGTCGAGCTCTTACTCAAGCCGTTGTGGACTGGACGCGCCAACAGATCAATCCCAAACACCTCGAGGATGGTCAGGACGATTCACTCGGCCGCCTGCAGCTAGAGATCATTGTGCAAAAGTTGCTTACGCGCATCATTCACTCTCTGCCTCATTTCCCCATGTTCGTCTCAAATTCTCCTCTTGTTCCTCCCTTGATTCGCTCTGCATCCATCCAACCATTTAACCATACGTTTGGATACTGGGACAACGTTGGTGGTCAACACACGGCAGGTACTTGAGACAGCTGTGCCACATGCTCTACGAGGACATGCGCTACGACCACCCGGACTACATCCATCGCGTGCTGGGCAACCTCATCTTCCTCCGCTTCATCGTACGATGTCTCTGTCCTGCGCCACCAAACCCTTTTTAGTCTTAATCAATAAGGGGCTTGTGTGTTGTTGGCGCTTCTGTAGTGCCCAGCGCTCTTGGCTCCTCAAAACTGTGGTCTCTCCAAGGAGCATACGCACCCAAAGACGCATCGCACGCTGATCCTCATTGCCAAGGTGTTGCAAAACCTGGCCAACAAGAACGACTTCACTGGAAAGGAAGAGTTTATGGAGGCTCTTAACGGCTTTATCCACCGAAACATCGCCAAGGTGCGTACAAATACAGAGCCCCCCTCTCCCTCTTAACCCCCTTTCTTCTTAACTCAACTCAATCCTCTTTATCTCTATATCTCGTGCCCACGCCACCGTTTATATGCCTCAACAGGTGGAAGGCTTCTTTGATGGATTGTGCGCCCCCGTGGCAGAGCCACAGTTCGGGGACCCGCCAACATCTATCGTGCCTCGCCAGTTCCGCAAGAAGGCCTTGCTCGTGATGTATAAGTTCGTGCAATCTCACAGCAAGGACCTTCACGACGAGCTCCAAGAGTTCCCCAGCTATGAGGCCAAGGTCCGAAATTTGATGATTTTGTTGCGCAGATCTCCCAAGCTTCTTTAAGAATCACCGTTGCTCTTCCACGGCACGCGCACTTACTTATGTGTGTGTGTGTGTGGGTGTTTGTTACCAGGACGCTCTGGACCAACTGGCATACCTCACACAAGAAGTCGCTGCACTGGGCGAGACCGGAGGCGACGACTTTGAAAACGAGGATGACGATGATGTGACCAGTAGCGCAAGTGACCGGGACGAGCTGGAAACCGCTGACGAGGTCCCGACGCCCTGACATGTGCCAAGGTTATACCACATACTTTTTTTTTTTTTTTAAAGGAGTTCCTCGACCGAGGCCACCCCGACATCCAAAAGGTGCAACATTCGTAGAAGAGCGGAGCTGTTGTTGTTGTCTTTTCTGGCCTCCCTGTCTATCGGGGCCAAGCGCGTTGGGCCAGCCATGGCGCGAAAAGTGGGCGGACAGATAAAGGAAATAAACGGGCGTGATCGGCCCAGCACCATTGGTCGCCGTCATAGCTGTCACGCGCACTAGTGCCTAGTTCGCCTTGCGCAACCACTGGGCCGGCCACTAAGTGAAAGGCCTCAAAAAAAAAAAAGAACCCGCCCCCAAGAGAACAACGCACACCGGCACTCTCCACCATGCGGGTCATGGCGGTGGTTGCGGTCCTTCTTGTTGGTATCCTCATACTTTCGTTCTCTCTCGGTGCGTTTCTCTGCTCTCTTTTACACCACGCTTGCGGTAGGCGTAGAGCCTAAAGAAAAGATGCCCGTCCCCCTTCTCTTTTGCTCCCGTGCCGTATAGGAGGAGGGGCCGTTAGCAAGTGGAACTTGACCGTACTTCATTCTGGCGACACCTTTGGTGCCGTCGTGGCTGTCAACGTTGCTAACAACCCGTGCAGCCCAACAAACACGTCCTACACCTCTGCGCTGCCCTTCTGCCTGGGCGGAGTTGCCCGACGGGCTGCGCTGGTCGGGCAGTTGCGCAGCGAGCAGGCCCACACGCTTGTCGTCGACACCGGCAACACGCTCCCTGGTTCGTGAGCGCTTTCCCCCCGACATTGCCTTTTCTTCTTTTCTTCTTTTTTCTTCTTCTTTTTTATATTTTAAAAATTAATTACTTTCATTCTCCTCGTGGTGAGTGTTCTCCTCAACATGTGGCCGTGAGAGTGCTCGAGTTAACTCCACGCCACTTAAACTAATTAATTGGTAACCAATGAATCGTCCTGTTGGGTGTGTTACACGCGTGCGGCTTACACGCAGGGGCCAACTATTTCCTGTTCAGTTCCAACGTGGTGACCAACTTCACGAAGCATGTCGGCTACGATGTTGTCAAGCTCGACCTTTACGACATGCAGGGAGGCCTCTCTCTGGTAGATGTCCTATTCCTTTTAACACAGCGCTCGCTTGCCGGCGTTTGCGGCAACACTAACTAACTGCGTGCGTCTTTGGGGCGGGGGCGGGGGGAATAGTTGAGCTCGTTTGTGTCGACCATGGAGGCGAGCGGCACAACAACCGTGTGCTCGAATCTTGTGGGTGTGCAGAATGAATCGGCACTGGCAGGTGTCCAAATCAAGCCATTCACAACCATCACCTACGCAGATGGTGAAGTGGTTGGCTTCGCTGGCAGTATGCCCGCTAACATCGCTGGACTCATCTCGGAGCCTGGCGCCCTGGTTTGGCTCGCTCCTCCCCCCTCCCCTGTCACGTGACACTCCAGTGCTATTGGCCGTTTGATTCAAATCTTTTTCTCTTTCACGCAACAGGACTCGACGGACGAGATTCGAGCGCTCCAAGTGGCCGTAGGGAGCTTGCTCAACGCGGGAGGTTGCTTCCTCCTCCTCCTCCTCCTCCTCCTTCTGTTTGTTTCATTTTTATTGTTTTGTTCTCCTGCGCGGTGGATTCCCTCGTCTTATGTTTTCGTTCGTTTGTAATTGGCGTGCAGTGAACAAGATTGTGGTCGCAGTGAGCACGATCCAAATTGTGGAGTCTCTTGTTCAAACTGTTCTGGGCATCGACGTCGTTCTGGTCCAGGGTCAGCTCTACTCCAATTCCAATGGTAAGTACTGGCTCACGCATCATTTATTCTTCTTTTTGATTTTATTCCTCCAACTGGTTAGTGTCGGTGGTCTCATTTTTATTGGTGATCGACAGGGACAGGGGGCGTGGCAGGCCCGTACCCTGTAGTGGAGCAGCTACTGTGGCAACAGAAGGTGTGCATTGCAGGGGTGGGTGTGTGGGGCAAGTACCTGGGCAAGCTCGACATTGTGTTTGACGAGCACGGCGTAGTGGAGAGTTGCTCCGGCGATTCAGTGCCTCTTGACGACACCATCACGCCTGACGCCGAGCTGCAGGTTGGTTGGGGATTCAACCCTTTCTCTCTCTCTCTCTCTCTTCTCGAAGGAACCGATCCCAAAAAACACTAACACCGGGCGGGTTGATGAAAACTCGCATATAGGCACAAGTTATGATTGACTACAACCAGTCGATCGCGGACATGGGCCGTATCATTGGGTCCACCGAAGTGAATTTGGATTACAGCGTACGTTGCCGCAACCAACTTGAACCAACTTCTCTCACTCACTTTCTCCTCCCACCACGATTTTCAACACAATAGAATCGGTGCATGTTTGGCGAGTGCGGGCTGGGCAGCTGGACGGCTGACGTGCTACGCCAGGCTGGCCGGACAGACATTGGTTTCATCAACGGCGGCGCGTTCGGGTACCAATGCAACCAGCTTTTATTTTTTTTATTCTTATTTTATTTTTTTGGATGTGAGAGAGACAGCGGCGACACCTCTTCTGATTTCGGGCTGGATTGTGCACATGTGTGTCCACCACCAATATCAAGGGGCGCCATTGCCGTGGGCAATATCACACTGCAGCAGTTTGTTCGCTCCTTTCCCTTCCCAGCTGACCTGATCGTGACGATGAAGCTCAAGGGCAAGCACCTCCTTGCCGTGCTGGAGCACTCGGTTTCGCTTGCCAATGAAACTTCGTTTGACATCTCGCAGGGCATCGGGCGTTTCCTTCAGGTGCACAGTTTATATGCCTTGCGCTTTCTCTGGTGATCATCAGAGGATAACATGACTGATTTTAAATTGTGGTGGTGGTGGCGGTGGAAACCTTTGTTTCCTCTTTCTGTTGTTGTTGTTGTTGTGGGCCACCAGGTGTCCGGCGTTCGATTCACGTTCAACACCCGGGAAGCTGTGGGAATGCGCGTCGTCAACGCGTGGGTGCAGAGGAAACAAACAGCGCAGCAGGGGGACACTGTGGTCGCACGGGCCGACGCAGGTGCTCAGCAGTGGGAGCTGGTCGACGAAGAGATCGACTACTCCATGACAACAATCAGCTACCTGGCCTCGGGGCAGGATGGTTACTCTTCCATCAGCCTTAATGCCTTTGACGTGCAAACGACTGTCATCACCGCCTCTAACGTACTACTCGCCCCCCCTCCTCTTCTCATCCGAGGGATCCTCCGCTTCGATAGGCTGACTGACACGTGTTGCATGTGCAGACCTACAGAGACGCCTTTGCGGCAGGCCCCGTCACGGGCTTTAACACGGGCCTGATTGCTGCGAGCTCCGCCACACGGCGGTCGTGCATAGCGCCCGGTACCTCAACACTGTGCAACAACAATGGCAACTGCATTGCTGGTGTGTGTCAGTGCTCAGTTCCTGGCACCGGCGGTTCGAACTCTCCCTCAAAACAATTTTTCGACCCTCGATCTTTAAACGTGCATTGGTTGTGCTGCTACTGCAGGCACGTATTGTAGTGTCCAGTCGGCGTCGGGGACATCAGGATCAGACAACACTCTGGCAATTGCGCTCGGTGTCATTCTCCCGCTCGTGTTCATGGCGGTGGTAATAGCAGTGCTCATCGCTGTCCTGGTACTGGGCTACATGAAATATAAACGCCCGAAACTCATCCTCAAGGTGAGTGCACATATTCCTCTCCTTCCGCAAGTCTTGTGAAACTGCGCCACACACACACACACACACTCAACACTACTCACTGTGTTTGCCCCACAGGAGCCCAACTACCAACTTCTGGTCTGGCGCCGAGACTCGCTGGATTCGGGCGAGGTGAAAATGCTGCCCATGCGGCGTCTCAGTGTCAAGGTTCAAAGTGTGCTCGAAGAGGTGCTCGCTCCCTCCTATAATATAATGCTATTGTTGTTGTACACCTCTCTCTCTCTCTCTCTCTCTTCCGAAATCAAAAGCAACTTACGCCAACTCACAAATGTCGTGACAGTTTCTGATGGACAAGCACGTGGTGCAGGCCATCGGCAACTTAGCCCAGGCCAAGCCTGCTGCTTCCAATGAGGTTGCCGCAGCTCTCGTACGAGTGACGCCACACGAAATCTGATGTAATGTGCTGGTGCCTTCCACGCTAACCTAAGCTTCATCGCTCGCCAATCTGTTGGGCCAACAACAGATGCTGGTCTATCAATCGGCAGACCGGGGCGTGGAGCTGATCCGGATGCTGCTCAAGAACGAACTGATGGCTCTCGACGATGACAAGGTGCTGTTCCGCGAAGACACACCGGGCGTCAAAGCGTTCAGCGTGTTCAGTCGCATGGTGGGCATGCCCTATCTGTGGAACACGTTTGCGCTGCCGATCGCTGAGCTCGAGCTGGCCAACAACAGCGTTCAGGTACCTCAATTTTTCACTCACAACACACGCGCTAGTGTCAACCCGCTAACTCGCTACTGGTGATGGTGCTGGTTCACTCTGTCTCGGCCTTGTTGCCTCCTGTTCCACCACAGCAGGCGGCCAGCACTCCATCAAAGAGCGCTTATGTGTCAGACAGTGATCCGTCACCTTTCGGGACAATTTTCTCGCTCAGCAACGTCGCTGAGGTATGAACTTTTGCACACGCTTCCTCCCCACTTCAGATTCTCCATCTACCCACCATGCCCCCAAAGAGAGGCACCTGTTTGCAGCAAAACACAAACGCGCTTGTGGTGTGTGTGTGTGTGTGTGAACGGTGCAGATCAATCCATCGATGATGGAGGAGGGCCAAGATAATTCTATCGGCCGGCTTCAGCTGGAGCTCATCCTCCAGAAGCTCGCCTCACGCATTTTCTCCTCGCTTCCCTACTTTCCCTTGTATGCATCTTCTTTTTTTCTTCCCTCCCCGTATGCAAACAGATTACCCAACGTGGTAGAGTTAGGAACGAACCCTAACCAAACTACCCCATCATTTGGGGTGTGTGTGTGTGTGTGAGATAATGTAGGTATTTGAGGCAGCTGTGCCACATGCTCTACGAGGACATGCGCTACGACCATCCGGACTACATCCATCGCGTGCTGGGCAACCTCATCTTCCTCCGCTTCATTGTGCGTAACAACCAATACATTCGTTCCTTGAATATAGGTTGTGGTCTAACCACACGATGACTGATGCTGATGATGGGTGCCGGTGGTGCTGGTGCTGGTGCTGGTGCTGGTGCTGGTGCTGGTGCTGGTGGAAGCAGTGCCCGGCACTGCTGGTGCCGCAGTCGTATGGCCTGACTAAGAATGAAACGCACCCAAAGACGCACCGCACGCTGATTCTCATTGCTAAGGTGCTCCAGAACCTGGCCAACAAGAACGAATTCAGTGGCAAGGAGCAGTTCATGGAGGTCATGAACGGCTTCATTGAACGCAATCTCAGCAAGGTACACTTGATCGGGCCCCAAATCACCGACCAACAAGGCCAACCAATGACCATGGTGGTTGGAGGACAGGTGGAGACGTTTTTTGATGCCTTGTGTGCCGAGAGTGAGGAGCCACGCTTTGGCGAACCACCGACATCGATTGTGCCACGGCAGTTCCGGAAGAAGGCGCTGATGGTGTTATACCAGTTTGTGCGCATGCATAGCAAGGACTTGCAGGAGGAGCTGAGCGAGTTCCCTGCTTACGCCGTGCAAGTATGTTCTACTGCTCTCTCTCTCTCTCTCTCTGTCCGCCCTAATCCTGTCTTTCGTAAGCGCCATCATCATGTTCACAAGTGGTTGATATCCTTTTGTGTGTTGGTTTTACCCCAGGAATCACTGGAACGGCTCCAGTACATCACAAGAGATATTGACAGTGCACCAGACATTATTTCTGGTGGGCATGACAGTGAGAGTGACAGCCAAGATGACAACGATATTCATCCCACTCCAGCATGAGTAAAATGTGGTTAGCCCTCGCCTAGGCGTCCTCTGAGCCCCTGCCAGCACGCTCGCGCGAGTCCGGCACCGGCTCCCTCTCCTCTCGTCCTGCGCCGCCTCGCCAGGATCTGTAGGGGCCGCGCCCATCGTGAGAGACAGCCAGAGAGCCAGCGGCTCACGGCTGGTAGCACACACTGTGTCGGTGCAAGGTCGCCCCGGACGGGCGGGAAGCGCGCACGTAAACGCGTGAGAGAAGAAAAAACGTACACTGTGCCGACCAATCTGCCGTGCTAAGACCCCCCCCCGGTGTCGACACCGCCTGCCTCAGGGCTGCAGCAAGGGTAAAAAGGTTTACCGGCAAGAATTGACTCATAGATGGAGGTGCCTCCGGAGGTGGTGGCGGCCGTGTTTGAGTTCGTGTCGGAGCTGGACCTCCTGTTGAGCGCCGCCCCGGTGTGCCGTCGCTGGCGCACCCTCGCGCTCCACCCGTCTCTCTGGCGCCGACGCTGCACACGCTTCGGTGCTTGCCCCCCTCAATACGCCTCAGTTACTTAACTATTTTCTCTTAAATGATAATAAGAAAAAACATTTCTGTGCGTGTGAGTGTGTGAGAAGCGGCAAAAGGCAGGACGACCAAGGCAGCGCCTGGCGGTGGAGGTGAATACATAGACGTGTACTTGCCTGTGCCGGCCGCCGACGAGCAGTCACGAGACGATGGTGACGCCGATCAGGTCGACTGGCTTGCGTGCTTCCGCCTAATGGTACGATCCACGCCACAAGCTGGATTGAGTTGAGCTCGTGCATGCGCTTGTCTTGACTCACTATGTGCTGTGTCCCATCGCTGTGCAGGTTCGCCTGCGGAGGGCGCTTGCGTGCAACCTGGCGCTGTTGGTGAACGAAGAGCACAAGGGAAGGTTCATCGTCGATGAACTGATCCATCGACAGCAGCAGGTGCTGGTGTGCGATCTGGCCCACGTCTCATGTGCAAACGGTAGTCATGCATCAGCACACTCTCGACCCGTGCGTGATGTAGGCAGGGCGCCTGCTGTGGCACTCATGCAGGCGTGCGCACACGTCTCGTGCAGACACGCCAGTCAAGCAGCAGTTCCACGTCGCTGTCAAGGAAGCCTTCCACTTTCCCGAATACTACGGCCACAACCTCGACGCGTTTGATGAGTGCATGGGAGAGGAGCTGGGCGCTGATCGCTGCGGTACCTAACCGCTCTCATGTCATTTTCAAATCTAAGTGATCCCACTGATTGTGTCTGTGTGAGTGTGCATCAGTCGTGTTGGCCAACATTCCAGCAGCTGTCGTGACAGACACTGAGGCGCGGTGGGGAGTTGTTTTGGACATACTAAATGATCACTTGGTTAGCCTCCCTCCTGCTTGTAATGCTTGCTGGGTTTTACAGCATTGCGTGACTTCCCTAATGTGCACATCACAGGATATGCTGCACGATAGTGATCAAGACATGTCAACAAAGCTTGTGCTGTGGTTCACTCCAGAGGCTGCCAGGCAGATGGGCAGCAATAGAACCAGTGTCTTCACTGAAGGAGCCTGGGCCTGATTGCTGCTTGCCTTCCTTGGGCTTAAGTTTCAAACAACAGGCCAAACAAGGATCAATCTCAGTCCGAGCTGGGTGAGTGCTGCAACTGCATTTTTTTGGGTTATGTGGCATGACGACTGCAGTGGCTGGTGGCATGCTCAGCGCCCCGCTTCGTACGTGCTCAACAAGCAAACGCTGCAGTTCAACGCGTCAAGCGTGATCGACAGCGCGCCAGGTGATCACCTCGCCCGGCGCGTCGACGCACTGGGCTGGAGGCTCGATCTCAAGAGTGGGATGACGCTGGCTCCTGGAAGACTCTGGGGATGTGCAGCGGAGGGCCTACATGCCACCCATCGTTGCACGCTAGCAGCTTTACCATCATGTAGATGATATATATATTTTATAAGTTCAAATGAGGCTTGGATCCGAAAGGGAGCTACATAATATATATATATATATATAATGTACAACCAAAAAAAAACTTCAAGACTGTGTATTCATTATTATTATAATAATAATAATATACACACACCTTGATTGAATGATTGATAGAGTTCCCCCCCCCTCCCGGCGTAACGCCTTTTTAAAAAATCGAGTTTTGGTAAAGTATTTCTTTTATTTTTTATTTTACTGCAGTTTGCTGCCCTCCATCATTCGCGCGCTCCTCTTCCTTGCACGTCCCATCTCGCGAGCGTTCCCGCACGCCTCTTGAGCGGCACTAGCTGCCCGCGCCAGTCCCACGAGCGTTCACTCGCGGCTCTGGAACGGCACCATCTGCCCGCTCTGGCCTTCTCTCCGCCCGCTACCGCTCATGCCCTGGTCCTGAGCGGCACTATCTGCCCGCTCCAGTCCCTCGAGCGTTCACTCGCGGCTCGTGAACGTCAGTTTTTGCTCGCTCCAGTCCCGCGAGCGCTCACTCGCGTCTCTTGAGCGGCACTTTCTGCCCGCTCACGTCCCGTTACCGCTCACCCTCTTTCCCGCCTGCCCAGGCGGGAAACCAGCGGGAGTGAACGCTCAGGCGGTAAATCGCGCTGGCCACCCGCTTTTTTTTTCTAGCAGTGAACGTCAGGAGATTGTGCTCAAATGCAGGCTCTTCATACTGCATTCTCCTCCTCGAAGAGTTTGTTTCGGAACTTTTTCGGAGTTTCGCAACTCTGGTCTTTTTTGGGTGACCAAACCAAAACCAGGCACTGTTGGTTGACGAAGGAAGAGCCTCTGCCAGGCGTGGAGGATCATGAGACTACGCAGAGCAGTTGTGTGCTTGTGTTTGGGGGTCTGGTTGTGCATCCTCCTGCTCATGAAGGGGCCTTGGTTGGGAGACCTCTCACAAGAAGAAACCAACGTTGCTACCGCTTCGAGTGACCTATCACCACCTACTGCCTACAAGCTCTGCTGGAGAGATGGCTCGCACTCCTTCCAGCTTCTCTCCGCCTCCCAGGACAGCCGCAACATCGTCCCTCTGCAATACCCTGCCAAGCAGTACCATCCGCAGTGGGTGCCACAACCTTGGCTGCGGCCCGAGCTGATGACCTTTGCCTCGCTCGCTTCTGACCCACGCCTGCGCATCTTCCAGCTCAATATGGTTATCTCCGTGGAGCGCTACCGCGACATCATGGGCGGCGCCAAGGTCATGACCTTGGAAGACGAAATGAAGTTCCCTGCGCACAAACTGGCGCCCTCTGTTGAGCTGGTGGTCCAGTCGTCGGCAGGCGTCGACGACGTTGTGGCCAGCGCGCATGAATGCCTGCCGGTCTTGACGGTCAACACTCGCTTCCGCTACAATTTGGGTACTCTGTACAACGACTTCATGGCTCGGTGTGCTTTCCTGCTCGACCCTGTTCAACTTGATGCTCTGCTCGACCCCGCGTCTGGCCGTGCTAGCTCCGACGCATGGTTCGTGGTGCGCGCCTTTGGCGAGACGCAAAGACTGCCGTTGGCCCAGGTGTTGCACTTCCCCAGCGCCAAGCCCCTCCTCGCGCCGCACCAGGTCAGGCGCCCAGCCGGGGGCTACCCCTCGGCGCCATGGCACGTCCATCGCAATGGGCTCAACCAGCCGGACTTGGTGGTGCGCGCTCGAGGTGGCGACGGTGACGCGTCACGGACGCGCGTGGGTGTGGTTTGCCCGAAGAAGTACACGTGGAGTGAAGACGACGAACTGTGGGCTTTGTGGCACCTCGACGTGGTTGGGGTGGACCATATCGTCATTGGAATTCCATCACGCGTGCTGGATCTGGCGTATGTGCGAGCGCGCTTGGAGCTGTACCCGGGCTTGGCCGAGCATGTGACCTTGATTGATCTCCAGGTCCCGCCCAACACCAGCTATGCATACTTGCTGGCATCGTCGCTGTGGGACCTCCACGCGCGCTGGCAAGCTGACTTGGATTACGCCTTTGTGATCGATACGGACGAGTTCATGCAGTTGTTCGAGTCCAGCCCTCCTTTCCGGCGTCTTGACGCCAAAACGTTCATCGCCCGCCACCGGGCGAGGATAGAAAGCGAAGGTGGGGTTTTCTTCCCCCGACCGCGAATCAGGCGCCTCACAGAGCAGCGCCTGGCGGAGCCCTTGATGGGCACCGTGCTGGAGCGGCTCATGCATTCCAATGGATCCGCGGTCAACGAGGCAATCAAGCCAACTCTAAACAGGGACAATTTAGGCAAGTCCCTCTTGTGGCTTTCATCGGCTCTGCACACCAACTGCCACTACAGCGTCTTCGCACCGCAGAAGCTGTGGGATAGTTCCGATATTGTGAGCCTTCACCTCCGAGTAGGTCAAGAGGCGTACCTTCTTCTTGCGGACTTGGCCAACAAACTGGCCACCAGCATGGCTCACAATATCATTACATTGCCGCGACCACAGAAATAGGAATATTTCATTAAGTTCTTATCTCTCAACAACAAGTCCACACCGCGGGACCTGCAAGGGTTTTATCCTCGCCAGGCCTACGCTTTGGATGGCGATGGTGAGCAGTCGGGATGGCGAGGTTTACAGGCCCTTTTTCAACGCCAGTGCTACAAGGGAAATGGATAGCATGGTTTGTGGAAATGGTTCATTAACATAATAGTGTTGAATACATTATATCCAGCCCCACTTCCGCCCCTTTCCTCCTTTCAGCCTACACGTCCATCTCAATCTCGTCAGCTGCAGCCTTTGCATCAATCAATTCCATGCAGTAATCATCTGGGTAGCCATCTTCCCCATCACTGTTGTCATCCAGGTCGCCGTTGTCATCAGGTCGCCATTGTCCCAGTCCCCATAGTTTCAGCCAAGGGCTTGACGTTGTTAACCTAACCCTGTATTCTTCAAAACTTTTTTTGGAAATAAAATGAAATTTCACCAATATTTATCAAATCTTTAACCCTTAGGCGAGGCACGAGGTCGCGGATCGTCCTTGCCGGTCGGGCTCGGGCGGCACGCGAGGTAGCTCTCATGGAAGAACAACGGCACGAAGAACGGATCGATGTAGTAGAGTTTGAGTTTCTCCTCAAGGGTCATCCGTGCGTTCTCCCTAGCGTTGAAGAATCGCGAGGCAGCATCGTAGACCGAGAGTTCGGATTCCTTTTGGGACGCCGATGTGACACGCTCCGGTGCCACTCGGCCGTTGGCAGTGAGGAACTGCAATCGGTTGAGCAGCTGGCGGAAATCGCCGTTGGAATCCTCAGCGATCCTGGCCAACACAGCGTTCTGCACGATGTCTTGAAGCTTGTGTTGGGCCACGATGTCGAGCGCTCGCCGCAGCATGTCGTTGCTGGTGGGCTTCTGGAAGGAGATGTCGACGCAGTGATTCGCGAGAGTGCGGATCTTGGACGAAGAGCGATCGTTGCAGAGGCAGATGATGGGCACCTTGGCCTTCTTGATGTACTTGATGAGTTCGGCCATGCCACCCTGGTCGCCGCTCGACATGCCGTCCACCTCGTCCATGATGATGGCACACTTTTTGCCTCGGATGCCGCCATGCCCGGATGCCATGGCGAGATGGTGTCTCACGTTCTCTTGGTTGCGCTTGGACGAGGCGTCAAGCTCCATCGGTTCGTATCCGCATTCGCGTGCCAGGATGTTGGCTGAGCTGGTCTTGCCCGTGCCAGGTGGACCGCTCACGAGGACTGCCCGCTTGCCGTCGGTTCGGTGTTGCCACTCGGAGAGCCACTGACGCAGCTGCTTGATCGCAGACACGTTACCGACAATGTCACGCGAACTCTGCGGCCGGTATCGATCCACCCACAACTGCGATTCTGGATCCACGCTGGGTTTCACAACCTTGAGCATAGAGTCGAACGAGGGCAGCGGATCCGGCGGCGCCTCGATCTTGGGCACACCCTTGGTCTTGCGCATGGCGTTGAACTTGTCGATCTGGGGCTTGGACGGGGTGCACTCGGGCGATTCCGCGATGAGCTGGAAGAATCCATCCTCGTCGAGGGTAACGATCCCCTTACGCGATTCGATGAGGCTCGTCTTTTTGGCTCCGGCGTCGCGTCCCAAGATGACGTGAGTGAGATCCTTGACGACGCTCTTGGCCACCTTACCACAAAGTGCTCAACCAGACGCCAGCACGTCTCGCGATCTATGGAATCCAGAACGCCGCTGCAGAGGAAAACCTTGCCCCAGAGGCACCAAGGCTTACCAACGGGTAGGGGCTTGGATCCGAGATTGGGAGGCGTCGTGGACGTCATCCCAGGGTACCAGCTGCCGCCAGTGCGCTGGCGCTTGGGTGTGGCCTTGGCATCGGTCTTGGTGGGTGTGGGGCGTTTCGACATGCGGGGTGGCAAGGTTGAAATAAAGCGTGTTTCCAGTCAACCCCCTTTATCTGTTCTTTTCCTCGGCCCCGATGAAACGAAAGCAGGCACCCAAGAACAAGACGAAACAGAACCCGCCCAAGAGGGCCAACACCACCGTTGCGCCGCCTGGCACGCAGGCATGGCTCGACATCTACACCGACGGCAATCACTTCAAGACGAAAAAGGATGATGCCCTGGGGTACGGCATGTGGTGCGAGCACCAGGGCCAATCCTACGGCCTCTCGGAACGTGCGACCCATGACCACCTACAGCGGACATTTGGCATGCCACCAAATATGTCGCGCCTCGTATCGAATCCTACGATGGAACTCTGCGCCGTCGTGCGATTCTTGCTGATCGTCACCAAGTGCGTTCCCGTGACGTTTGGGATCAAACCACAGATGCGTGTGATCAACATACACACGGATTGTGATGGGGTGCGAGAATGGCTGGCCGGTCGTTGGCAAGCCAAGGCACCCCACATCAAACATCTCGTGGAGCTCGCATCCGCCACCATGCGCAAGGTCAACGATCGCGGGATCGTGATCCAGATGCTCCGCGTGGCGGGCCATTCCAACGACAAGGGCAACGATGCTGCCGACGCCCTTTCCAAGAATCGGTGGGCCTGCAACCAGCTGCGTGACATGACAGAATTCTGTTTGGCGAGTGTTCCTTGGTTCCCTGAAATTAAACACTCACTCGCCCCAAACGACCAAGACCACCAAAATGAGGGGGGGGATATACACAACGCTACCACCACACACACGATGCAGCAGCTGCTGATTCTTGCCTTCTTGGCCATGTGTCTTGGGTTTGGTTCTGCTGTCACAATCACCATAGAAAACTACACAAGCACCAACATCACCTTCTTCTACGGCATGCCAGACAACACTGGATGCGGATTCGGCATCTTTCCTCCCGATTTCCTTGAATCCCGCCAATTTCACTGTCGAGTGCTTTGATAAGAGCCAAAATCCTGATTACCAGGTTGTCTACTACCCTGGTATCCCGCCCGTTGGTGTGAAGTCCAGGTGCTTTTTCATGGGCACTGCAAGCATATTGTGGAACGTGTGGTTAGGGTGAAAAAGGATTTATACATTTTTCACAAATTTACACAATGCCAGGCACTGAGGCCGTGGCCGGAGGGAAAAGGGGGAGAGAGAAAAGGCGCGGGAAAAGGCGCCCGGCAGGGACAGGGAAAAGAGGAAGGGAAAAGGCCTCGCGCAAGACTGCTGCGGGTCCGGACAGGCGGGGGGGGAGGAGGGGCAAGGCCAGGGCCACGGCGGGGGGTCGGGCCGCGCCGAGAGGGCGAGCCTCAAGCGGCCAGGCCCGGCCAAGTGGCGAGGAGTAGGCGGCGGCGGAAG
>NAVB01000058.1:0-30300 GCA_002179805.1 Acanthamoeba lenticulata | reverse complement strand
CCCCCCCCCCCCAATACCCAAATCGCGTCGCCTTTTCTCACGGACGCGCAGGTGGAGGGCTACTACCTGTCCTGCTTCAACCAGAAGCGCTCCGTGCTGCTCCTCGACGATGCCGGCAGCAAAGAGCAGGTTCGGTCGCCTTTGTTAACCCTTCCCTTCTTGTTGTTGTGTTGCAACATGTCTTTGTCTTTGGAAGCTGACACTCAGGCGTGTCTTGCATGCGCGCACACGCAGGTGCTGTCCCTGCTGCCCAAGTCGACGTGCCTTGTGATCGTCACGTCGCGCCGGAGCCTCGGGCTCGACGTGGAGATCGGGGCCGTGTGCGTGAAGAAGCTGGGCAAGCTGTCGCTGCCCGAGGCCATCGCCATGGTCCAGCAGATGACGCGCGGCAAGGTGACCGAGGAGCAGGCCGCCCAGCTGGCCCAGCTCTGCGGCTACCTCCCGCTGGCCGTGCAGGTGGTGAGCGCCACCCTGGCCAAGCAGTCCAACCTCCGGCCCGAGGCCATGATCCAGCGCCTCACCGAGAACCAGGTTCGTGCCCCCCCCGCCCCGTCGCCGTCGCGCTGACGATGACCGATCGTCTCACGCCCGGCGCGCGTGAAGGGCGAGATTCTGCGACTCGAGGGCAACACGGTGGAGTTGTGCATCAAGGCCTCCTTTGGGCTTCTGTCGTCGCGCCTGCAGCACCTGTTCCTGCCGCTCTCCGTGTTTCCGGGGAGCTTTGACGAGGAGGCCGCCGCGCACGTGCTCGACGTCGACGCGCAGACCGCGCAGGAGGCCCTGGCCGAGTTTTTGACCAACAGCTTGCTGGAGCACAACCCGGTCACATGGCGCTATCACCTCCACTTCACCGTGCGCGTGTTTGCCACCGTCCTGGCCCAGAAGATCGAGTGCGAGCAGTCGTCTACCAACAACGTTGGCCAAACCTCCGGTGCGGATCGTCTTCGCTTTCGTCTTTGCTTTCGCTTTCTTTCTTTTGGTCCACCAAGGGTAACAAAGCGAATCATGATGATGGTGCAGACCTGTCGAGTGACAACCCCGTCAACATCGCTCTGTGGAAGGAGCGATTCGTGCTGCACTACCACGACCTCATCAAGCGGTTCCAGGTGCTGTACAAGCGTGGCGGCGACTCCATCCTGTCCGGCTTGGAGCTGTTCGACCAGAACAAGCACAACTTTGAGGAAGCCATGCGGCTCTCCCTCACCGAGCTGGTACCCACGCTTTGGTTTGCTTTGGTTTGCTTGGCTTTGATCATCAGCGCGTCTTCTCTCGTGAGCTGACCCATCCCTGGCGTCCCGGCCGCAGAAGCGGTACAGCCTCTTCTGCTCGTTCGCGAGGGCCGGGCAGGACATCTTCTGCGCGCGCTTCGACCAGTCCAAGCTCATGGAGCTCTACCGCGACTTCCTCACCGCGGTCAAGCCCGACCTCCTCGTCACCCACCGACGGGGCCGCGGCCGCGGCGGTCGCGCCGGGCGGGCCGGCCAGGCCGTGAACAAGGCCGCCAACATCGAAGAAGACGAGCAGGAGCAGGAGCTGGACGAGCAGGACGACGGCGTTGAGAACTGCGATGAGCTCCTTCCCGGCGGCACAAAGGAGACTGGCCCCGCGCAGACAAAGACGCGCCGCGCGTCGCTCGTGGGCAACAGCGAGAGCGAGCTGGTCGAGGACGACGACCTCGTGTTTGTGCTCAACGCGCTCGGCCAGACCTTCGCCTCGCAGGGCCAGTACCACACCGCCGAGGTCTACTACCAGCACGCCCTCCGCATCTCGGAGAAGCACTTTGCCCTCCTCGACACTGCGGCCGCTGCCTCTGCTACGGCCACTGCCGCTGCCACCGCGGCCTCGTCGTCGTCGTTGTCTCCGCCTTCGACCTTGTCACCGGCGTCATCGCCCACGCCCTCGGCCGACGACATCACGCTGGGCTCGTTCACGAACCTGAGCGAGCCATCGCTGCCCATCCCGATCCCGCGCGCCAACTCAGGCTTCGGGTCGCTGGCGACCTCGCCTCCGCTCGGGCGGGCTGCCGGCTCCTCCTCCTCCTCCTACCCATCGCCGCTGCCCACGCTCGGGGAATTCGAGGACAAGCGCTGGCGGTGCAACCTCGCCACCAGCCTCCACAATCTGGGCAAGCTCTATGGCGAGCAGTGCAGGTGCCTTGCCTTTCTCTTATCTCGTTTTCTTTTCTTTTCTCTTTTCTTTTGTGTTTTTATTATTTGTAGTATTTTGTGGTTGGCTCACACGAGGGCTGGCGTCAGTTATACGGCGGCGGTGGAGTACCTGCAACGCGCGCTGGACCTGCGGCAGTCCATGTACGGCTATGACGTGAGCGAGGGCCGTAGGCGGAACGAAACCGAAGGCCGGAAGCGCATGCGGCGCGGCGTGGAGGACCGCGAGATGGTGGGCGAGAGCATGCTCGCCCTTGGCGCCTGCTACACTCAACTCGGTTCGCGCCGCTGCTCCCTCCTCCCCCGCACTGCACGCTGACGATGACACTCATCATGACGACAACGATGTTCATGATGATGCTGATGATGACGATGGTGGTGCTTGTGGCGGGGTGCCGGCGACAGGCAAGTACGATGAAGCCGAGCGCCAGTTCAAGGCCGTGCTGAGCCTCTACCGACCGACGACGTCGTCGCCGCTGATCAAGGCCATCACGAGGCTCTCCCCGCCCAGCGAACTGGTCACCGCGTCGCCGATGACGCTGAGCGCTACCGGCTCACCGTCCTTGCCCGCGCTGGCGTCGACGGCCCTGGTCGGAGGCGCCGGCACGCCCGTGTCCGCGGCGGGCAGTGTGATGCCCTTCAACCTCAACCTGCTCGACGAGGACATCAAGCTCGACGAGGAGATGGAGCGGCAGCGGCTCCGCGACGAGCTCAAGCTCAGCAAGCTGGGCTCCACGGACTCGCACGGCCTGCAAGTGGCGGCGTGCCTCGACCACCTGGGCACGCTTCTCAACATCCGGGGCAAGTTCCGCGAGGCCTTTTCCCTCCACTCGACCTCGCTCGGCATGAAGCAGAAGCTTCTGGGCTCCAGGCACCTCCTCCTCCCCCTCCTCCCTCTTGCTCATGGTGGATTCATGAGCGCTCACGTGACTCACGTGACTCTGCGTGGCAGCCACTTGGAAGTGGCGCGCACGCGGCACTACCTGGCCAAGGTGCTGGGCCTTGCCGGCCGCTATAAGGAGGCGATCCACGTAAGCAAGCCCCCAGCTCCGATTTTCTTATTCTTTTTTTTGTTCATTTCCGCGCGCGGATTCCTCACGCGTATGTGTGGTGCGTCGAGGACAGGAGTACGAGCTGTCGCTGCGCATCCGGGAGGACTGCCTGGGCCCGAGCCACCCGCTCGTGGCCAACTCGCTGCGGCACATCGCCTTCCTCCACTTCTACACGGGCGAGTACGCCCAGGCCGAGGTTCGTCCGCAAATAAATAAATAAATCCATTAACAAATAAATAAATAAATAAATAGACGACATGTGCTGCGGCCGGAATGCTGACGTGTGATGTCGACAACCAGAAAATGTACGAGAAGGCCCTCAAGATGCTGAAGGAGGTCTACGACCGGCCCCACCTCGAGGTGGCGATCGTGCTCAACGACCTGGGCCTGATCTACAACCACCAGTCGCGCTACGCCAAGAGCCAGCCGCTCCTCCGGCACTCGCTCGCCATCCGCAAGAAGCTGCTGGGCAAGCGCCACCCGTACATCGCCGTCGTGTTCAACAACCTGGGCAACATGTACCGCAAGCAGCGCAACTTCGAGAGCGCCGAGAAGTACCTCCTCAAGGCCCTCGCCATCCGCGAGAACTGCTTCGGCAAGGAGCATCCCGAGGTCGCCCGCAGTCTCCACAACATCGCCGCCCTGCGCGTACTCCTTCCCCTCCTTTCGTTTTTCGTGTTTCGTTTTCGTTTCGATTTCGGTTTCGTTTCGTTTTTCCTTCTCGTGGTTGACCCCAAGAATGTATGGCGGTGGTGATTGGGGGGGGGGGCAATCTCCTCCCGCAGATGGCGCAAAAGCGATACACGGAGGCGCAGTCCCTGTTCCAGCGGTCCCTCGAGATCCGCTCGGCCGTGCTGGGCCCGCTCCATCCGGAGCTGTCGGCGGTGCACAACGCCATCGGCAACCTCCACGAGTGCCAGAAGGACTTTGTCGGCGCCATCGCCCACTACAGCGTCGCCCTCCAGCTCAACCGCAAGGTCTGCCATCGCCCTTCCCCCTTCCCCGCGTGTGCCCTCTAGACCGACCGACTGACTGACTGACTGGTGGTCGATGACGATGATGACGGTCAGGCCTTCGGGGACTACCACCCGTCGATCTCGACCAACTACTACAAGCTGGGCAACTGCTACCGCCTCATGAAGCGCTACGCCGAGGCCGAGCCCATGCTCCAGGCCTCGCGTGACGTCTGCTTCCGCTGCTTCGGCGAGGAGGAGGAAGAGGAGCAACACGTTGGTGGCGGTGGTGGGCACCCGTCGCTTATCGCTTCCGGCGGAGGCGTCCGCAGCGCGTCCCGCATCACGCCCGGCCACGAGCGCATCCTCCAGAGCGATGTACGTTCTCCTTTCTTTCTTTCTTTCCGCTTCGTTTTCGTTCTTTTGGTGACGTGTCTATGTGTACACAGGACACGCTGCAAAAATTTTACAAGGAGTGGGCCGAGTACATCGTGCTGCACTCCCACGAGAAGCGGCGACACGAGCACGCGGCCGCGGCCGAGGGCGGCGGCGCGCCCGACAGCCCGGAGAACGCGGCCGCGGCCAGCGCCGCGGCGGCCGAGAGCGAAGCCGCAGAGCGCCAGCGCCTCAAGGAGGCCCGCCGGAAGCGCCGCGAGCGCCGGAAGCGGATGAAGAAGGAGGGCACGTGGGTCGAGGAGGAGGACCAGTACTGGTGCGAGGAGGAAGAAGAGGAGGATGAGAAGTTCAAGCGGTGCATCGAGGTCCTCAAGCGCATGGGCCGCGAGGAGGACCTGGCTGAGGTCATGCGCATCGAGCAGCGCCTCCACACGCTGCGCGCGCACCGCCGGAAGCGCCTCGAGAAAGAGCGCGCCCAGCGCCAGGCACTCCAACATGAGGACGGGGACAAGAACAGCAACCTCCAGCGCCCGCGCCACGCCGGTGATGACGATGATGATAGCCACGACAGCGACGACAGCGACAGCAGCAGCGACGATGACGACGACGACGACAATGAAGGGGACAGCGCCGCCGCAAAGAGCGGCGTGAGCGCGCAAGAGGCCACGCTCGCCGCGAAGAAGAAGGCTGCCGCCGAGACGAAGAAGGCAGTCAAGGTCAAGGTCAAGAAGCCGAGCAAGAATCAGCGGAAGCAGCTCATGGCCGCCAAGGCCGCCGAGGCAGCCGCAGCCAAAGCAGCGGCAGCGGCAGCCGCCGGAGGGCTGGCGGATGCGGGCCCGAGCAAACCACCACCGTCCTCGCCCGCAGCGGCGGTACACGCGCGACCGCAGGAGGCCCTGGTGGTCATCACCGTGCGGCAGCTGGTGGCCTTTGCGTTGGTGCTCGTGTCGCTGCCCGTCCTCCTGGTGGCGTGCTACTTGTGGCTCATGCTGTAAAGGTCTGTGCATTCGAAATGAAGGGGAAGGAGAGTGGTTGTAGATTCCAACAAGAAGGAGGCAAAGTGCGCCAACAAATTGCAAGAAATGTCATCGTATTTGTTGAGCCATCACGTTCAGTACAATGTTGCCCAGTACGGCGTTGAAGGTAGGGTCGTAGTGTCGGTTGTCAGCGCATGCATCACGGCGTCCGAGAGAAAGGGTCCAGTGATCGATGACGAGGTCGAAGCGGTCGGCGAATAGATTCTTCACGATCTGGTTGAGGTAGTTTATCCTGGCAGGCGTTCGGCACATGAAGGAGGCAGGCAGTTTCTCCTTAAGTTGTGTCGTGGCGATGGTTCGCCACATGAGGAAGATGCTGGGGAACAACTGTCGAAAGTTGGTGGTCCACTCCTCCATCCCGTCTTTGAATTTCGCCAGAGCGGGACGAGCCACGTAGTGCATGCCCATGTTGAACATGACCACGTCGGGCCTGGTCTTGTTGGTGAGGGGCAATAATCGAGAGATGGTGCAGTTGAGCCTCATCCAGATTAGGTCCCATAAAATCTGGGTGAGAGTTGTCTGTAAACAGGCAGACGCTCAGGAGGAAGTCCATCTTCTTGAAGTAGGCCGCGCTGATCCTCATGAGAGTGAGCCCTGTGCATGTGGCGTAAGCATCGATTGTGGCCAGAAAGCATTGCGTTGTAGTAAGCGAAGATGAGACGCTTTCCTGCAGTGCTGTTGTTTTCCTCGCATTTACTGTTCCAGCTGAGAGAGAACTCGCTGCTCTCAAACGGCTCCAAGAGCATTTGATTCATGGCATCAAACAGCTGCCGATCCAATGAATCGCCCACCAAGTGGAGCCAACGGCCTTGCACTGCTCAGAAAAGGGAAGGTCAGCAAGACCACAGAGTTCAAAGCAAGGTCCAAGCACCATGGGGCAACCACGCTTGCGTCGGCTTGTACGATGATGAAGAATAGGGCACCCACACCCACTTGTTGTTGGCTTCGCTCGGCAGCACACAAGGCAAATGCTGCTCCCCTGCATCCTGCCAGTCCTCGGGATTCTGGGAGGGAGCACAATGCGCACATGTGCACTGCTCCGCGCGCAGCCTCTGGATTGTGGATGGTCATTGAGGCTGCGTATCAAATCACCTCAGAGCGCGCATCTTACCCAGCGTCCAGCAGGAAACGGAGGCGGTTGCAGCTTATCGTCTCCTGGTGGGTCGCTCACTCTTATCGCGAATGGTGATCCTCGCATCGGTTCCTGGAACACCAAGTGGCCAGAGTGATTGCACTTCCGAGTGGTGGCCTCGCAGTTCTCCCACAAGAGCTTAACTGAAAAGTGATAGAGGCCTGGATCGTAGGGGGTGAAGGTGAGATTGTAGGTGCCGTCTCTATTGTCCTCCACCTCGACATGCACGATGGACGGGCCAATGAGATCGACGGCGAAGGAGTCACCTCCGCGTAGCATGGTCTGATTGTCGGTGTCAATTGCCTGCAGGACCAACGTCACGCTCAAACCCCAGGGGAGGGTCTCCGGCTGGTGGAGACCAAGGAGGTGAGAGAGTTGCATGGAGATGTGTTGTGTCGAGTTTGGACACTCGAAGAAGTAGCGCTTTGGTAACTTCCTCAAAGGAGAGGTAGCTATTCATTGTAACATTCTGCACTTGGGTAGGGTCTTCGATTGGTGAAAGTGATGGTCTTGCAGCAGGTGAGGCAAGTTCTATCTCAGCGTGTGAGTTTGGAGTGTCTGGTGACGGCAGCGGGTCAGCAGGTGTTGAAGGATCTTGTTGATAGAGGAAGTACGATGGCAGGCGTGTTGTGAAAGTGCTGGTGATAAAAATGGTGGTGACAACAGCCACAAGCGCAAGGCTTGCTATGACGCACTGTTGCCTCTTTTCTTCCGCGTAAAGGAGCTCAAAAGATTTGATTTTTTCTTGCACCTAAAAAAACACAAGAAGCTTGCACGCGAGGCGCGGTAGCACGACGTGCAACCGAGGCTGCTATTGTGCGAGACTGGTCGCTAGGGTTGAGCAGTGCGTCACGGAAGAAGGAAGAGAGACTCCTCGAGCCTGATGTTGGGGGAAAGGTCCAGGCGGCAGAAGTCTTGCCCCGCGGGGAGCACGCCCCCGCTGTAGCCGCCCCAGAAGTAGACGCTGTTGCCGACCAGGTCGGAGCTGCCCATGCTGCGCGACGTCGGCTCCTCGGTGCCCGCCAGCTCCATCTTGTCCCACCTGACCGGGTGCAACACCCCAAAGCCCACGTGCGGCCCAACGTCAAACAACCAGCCCACCAGTGTGGCGCCATGACACGTACGTGTGGGTGATGGTGTCAAAGAGCCAGAGGTCCTTCTCTACGCTGCTGGTGGCGATGCTGGCGCCCCCGTACACGGCAATATGCGTGCCGAAGGTGAACATGTAGCTGTAGGTGCATACCGTCGGCCGCACGTCGACCTTCACCTCGGCCCACTCGTTCGTCTCTGCGCCCGCTGCCTGTGTCAATGTCGACCTACGCCAAGGCACACAAAGAAGAAGAAGAAGAAGAGGGTGTACCAGGGTCGTAGATCCAGGTCTCGTTGTACTGGAGCATCCAGCCCTGGTCCTGCGACCACACGCCCCCGCCAAACAGGTACACCTTCCCGTGGAGGGCGCACATGCGGTGGCCCACCCGCCTGGAGGGCATGTTCCTCGCCTCCAGCTTGGTCCAGTGCATCGTCACTGTGTGGTGGCCGCAACACCACACCACACACACGCGCACAAGCCCACACACATATGAGCATCCGCGGCCACCCTTGACAGGGAGAGGAGATACCGAGGTCGCAGCAATAAAAGTCGTTGACGGTCTCGTATCGGTTGACGTTGTCGCCCACCGAACCGCCAAAGATGTAGAAGCGGCTCCCGAGCACCGCGCTGGCGTGGTTCGACCGCGGCTGGGGCCGATCGCCCGATACCTCCGGGTACGACCACGAGTTGGTCGCTGGTCACAAGTTCCGGTTGTTGTTGTGTTTGTCAGCGCACTTGTGTGGCCAAACAAATATCACACTCACACACGCTCTTCTCATGAGAACACGAGGGGCCGGTACCGGGCACAAACGTGGCGAGGTCGTAGAACCTCTGTAAGTCGTATCCTCCAAATGTGTAGATGCGGTCCCCCACCGCAGCGGCCTGATGCCGCGCAAAGTTGGGGACGTTCTTGACGTCGCACCTCTTCCACTCGCCCGCTTCTACCCTCCCCAAACCTTCACACCGTGAGAGCTGTGCTCATAGAAACGTGTGTGTGTGTGTGTGGCGAGTGGCGGCGTGTGCCTGGGTCGAAGCAGTGAATTTCGCCCAGCCGTCGGTCGAGCTGATCCTGCCCGCCGATGAAGTAGATGCGGCCACCCACCACGGAGCCCGTGTGGGCGCAGCGCGGGGCCACGGCCAGCGCGTTGTTACGCTCCACTTTGTGCCACGCCAGCGCGCCTGCCAACCCCGAACACCATGAGCCGTACGATGGGGCGAGCTGGTTCGCCGCAGTGGTTGGCAGGGGCGCACCAGGGGCGTGGAGGAGGGTCTTATAGCGGAAGTAGCGCCGCCAGTGAAGGGTGGGCCGCCCGGCAACGGGCCACCGCTCGCGTGCCTTCACGCGCCACACAAGGTTCTCGTTGCTGAGGGCGTGCAGCAGGCGACACAATTGTGCTACCCGCGCCAGGTCAGGCACGGCCAACGTGGACAAGAGCCGCAGCAGCACCTCAGGCGGTAAGTCCAGCAGTTCCATGTCCGTGTATGTGCCCCCTCCCCGCCCTCCTTTATCGTTGCCGGCGAGGGTTATTGCTGGGTTGCTGGCGAGAGAGGCCTGGAGTTTCTTCTTCTCCTGCCATATTTTCTTCTCTTTTATTCATTAGAAATCAGCGTGAAATTTCTATCATCAACCGCGTTGGGGAAGGGAAAGTGTCTGCTGCCCAAATTGTCGCTGCGGGTCTGCCTTACTTTTGACCTTGCTAATGCGCGGTCATCCACTCACGGGGCTGTTATCGAGGTGCAGTCGATATCGCACCCTGAGGCCATCGGCACCTTCGGAGGGAACCAGACCCGCAACCAGGTCGCACGCAGCCTCACTGCACCCCCTGATGCCTTGGCAACATTTTCGAGGTGGGGCCGATATGGAGACGGTCGGCGCACAGGGAAGGTGCGAGAACGTCACTCATCAACAAGGGTTTGGCACGTTTTGCTTTACACACGAGTGCGTACCCATCCCTTCGTTCTTCTACTCTCTACCGTGGACATTTTTTCATTTTATAAAATGGCGTGCTTCAGCGAAATTTGCAGAAGCTGTCTTTACCGCAAAAAGGTTGCTGCAATAATCAACACACTCCCTGCCCACCGGTACGTACTCGCCAAGGATGAATCCATTGGCAATTGAGCTCGAGCTCACGTGAGCTCGCCCATACCAAACCACCTCAGGCAACGGCTTACAAGCAAAATCTCATATAGCCAGCCAGTCTAGTCATTAGACAAGATGAGCAGTCAGATACACGGGTATGGATACTGGCAGCGCCGCGAACAGCTGGTGCCGCGGGAGCGCATGTGGGAGCAGGAGGAGGCCAAGTCGCTCGACGAGCGTCGACGGAGGTACCAATGCCGCAACCGGTTTGTGCCGCTGGAGGCCATCCCCGGGTGGGACGCCTACCGTGCCGACATGGCCGTGCGCCAGCGCCGTGAGCGCCTCGAGCAGGCCGAGACCCAGCGTCGCTGGATCGAGCGTCAGCGCGAGGCCTACCGCCGCCGCAAGGCCCTCCACGAGGCCAAGAAGCAGCGCCTCGCCCTTCGCCAGCAACAGCGCCAGGCCGCCGCCGAAGCCAAAGCCGCTGCCGCCGCCGCCGCTGCTGCCGCTGCCGAGGCCGTTGCGGCCGAGGCCGAGACGCCTGCCGCTGCCGCCGAAGAGCCGCAGGAGGCCGCCGCTGCGCCGGCAGAGGGCGTGGCCGTGGAGGCGGAGCCTGTGGCCGAGACAAAGGACAAGGACAACGACGATGACGACGACGACGACGATGATGATGACGACGATGATGACGATAAAGACGAAGACGAAGATGATGACGAGGAGGATGAGTCCGAGCTGTCCTCCTCAGAGGAGGAGCCCGTCTTTGAAGAGGTGAAGGTGGCCGAAGAGAAGGAGGAGCCGCTGCCGACTGCCTACTTTGCGCCAGACGAGGAGCTCAACCAACTGGTCACCATGTGGCGCGGTGACATCACCCACCTCGAGATCGACGCCATCGTCAACGCCGCCAACCGGTACGACTTTCTTGGGGGGGGGGAGAGAGAGAGAGAGAGAAACCTTCCTGCGCCGCTTGTCACTGCGTGACGATGCTGTACACCGCTGACCTTGCGCGTTCGCGGGACGGCGCGTTACCAGGTCCATGCTGGGCGGCGGTGGCATCGACGGGGCCATCCACCGGGCCGCCGGCGACGACCTCTACCGCGAGTGCAAGCAGCTCAACGGTCAGTGCTTTTTTCTTTTCTTTTTTACGAATATATTTAATCATTTATTTATATTATTATTATGGACTGTTTTACCCAGAATAAGAATACTATTATCTCCTACTTTGGCGACAGGCTGCGAAACGGGGCACTGCAAGATCACGCGGGGCTACGACCTGCCGGCCAAGTACGTGATCCACACGGTGGGGCCCATTGGCGAAAACCCGGTCGCCCTCCGAAGCTGCTACCTCAACTGCCTCCGCGTGGCCGTCCAGAACGGCGTGCGCTCCATCGTACGATGCCTCGGGGCCGCCCTCACGCGCCTCCCTGCGCCATACCGCCGGCCTAACGCCGTTCTAACGCCGTTCTCCCCCTCCCTCCCCCTACACGACGTGGCGCAGGCCTTTTGCGGGATCTCGACGGGCATCTACGGATACCCGCTCTACGAGGCCTCCCACATCGCCCTCCTCACCGTGCGCCGCTGGCTCGAAGAAGGTGACAACCGAACCAAGTTCGACAAGATCATCTTCTGCGTCTTCCTGGACAAGGAGCGGGCGTGCTATGAGAAGCTCCTCCCGCTCTACTTCCCGACCCCGGGCAGCCCCTACGAGCCCCTCGCACGCCAGCCCTTCGAGGACCATGAGGTCCCGCCCATGGCGCAGCCTCAGGATTCTTCCTCCAGCTCTGATGAGGAGAACAATGAAGACGACAACGACAACGATAATGAAGATGAGGATGATGACAACGGTGATGAAAAGGAACAACTTCCCAACACCTCGACACAGCATGCCAACGAAGCTGAGGTGAACCAGCTGGCCGCCGGTACCAAGACCTCCCACGCTCTCCCCCTCTTCTTTCCTGTGACGGTAACGCTGATGTGCGTGTGCAAATAAAAAAGGCGTGGAGGCTCTGGCCATCGCTCCTCAGGGCGAGGAAGGCACGCGAAGCCCCGCCGCCAACGAAGAAGAAGCGGCCCCTACCGCTGATGAGGCAGGCCAATGATGCCTCCTTGCCCCCCCTCTGTTGCTTGTGTTCGGCCCTCGTTTGCGCGAGGGCTAAAAAAAACCAAAAGAACCTTTCGAAGCACGGGGAAGCGCAAGATCTTGTCACCTTCTTTGGGGGGGACGCGTAACAATCCAAACTACAACAGCAGCAGCCACTGGAGGGCCGCAAGGAAAACAAAACAGCGAGCAGAGGGGTAGGTGTGACGCTCTAGCCAGAGTGAGTCTCGCTCTCGCCTCACTCCTCAGCAATCTAAACACAATTGGCGGCGGCAGTCGTGTGCGATCTGCTTCTTAGTTGGGAAGAATCACGTCGGAGAAGTACGGGTGCCTCATCGCCTTCTCGGCCGAGATTCGCTCGTTGGGGTTGTACCGCAGCATTTGCTGTTGTTGGGACGGTGAAGTCAAAAGATGAGGCTCTCGTCCAAACATAGAAAGCGCATCTTTAAAGTAGCTCCACACGCACCTCGAGCAGGTTGTAGCCATCTTCGTCAAGCCCGGGCACGAGCGTCTTCAGGGAGATTGAGGGGTACCGTGGGAAGTCATCCTGCACAGCCCAACGTGATGTTGCCACCGTCAATTCAAAAGAGACTCTCTACTTCACGGCCGCAACACGAAAGCAAGCGAAACTGAAGGTGCCAGGTAAATGCGCACCTTGAAGTCTGGCAGCTGCTTGACCTCAGGCCAGGTCTCTTCCGTGGGCGTACCGAGCTTCGTGCGAGAGAATTAAGGGCAAAACAACATCGAAGGGCAACAAATACACCACCAGACCACATGGGAGGGATGGAGGGCGAGGGTGAAAAGGATATTTGAAGATCCGGAGCAATTGATCGTTAGCGTTGCTGCCAGGGAAGAGAGGCCGCCCAGTCACCATTTCTGAGCACACGAGAAGCGGTCAGCAGGAGCGGCAAGAGTGTACCTCCTCAGAAAGCAACAGTAGAGGCATACCAGCAAAAATGCACCCAGCAGACCAAATGTCGATGGACGTCGAGTAGTTTCGTGAGCCCATCAGCACGTCAGGTGGCCTGTACCACAGCGTGACGACCTCGTGAGAGTAGCTGCGCACCGGGATGCCCGACGACCGCGCCAGTCCGAAGTCGGCCAGCTTGAGCTCTCCCTTCTGCAAGATGAGAAGCGTACAGGTAAGATTCTTTCACTCTTTTGCCTGACCTCGCTGATGAGCAGATTTTGGACGCTGTGATGGGGCACCTTGTTGATGAGCAGATTCTGGGGCTTAAGATCCCTGTGAAGGACGCGCTTCTCGTGGCAAAACGCCACACCACGAAGCAGCTGATACAAGAAGGACTGCACGAACCCAAAACATGCATGCTTAGAAAGAAGCTAGCTGCTGATTGCTGATGCTGGCGCACCTTCATTGTGTTCTTGGAGATGATGCCGTTGTGTTGGTCCATGTATTTCTTGAGATCGAGATCACAAAACTCGAACACGAGCGTAAGCTTCTTCTCCGTGTGGATCACATCGAAGAGGCTGCAGCGTATCAATCAATATTCGCATTCACACATCAGCGCTACGCGGTAAACAAGAGGTGATGATGGTGGCCACATTGTACCTAACAATATTGGGATGCTTAAGCTCTTTGAGAAGACTGATCTCCCTAATGGCGGTGCAAGGCACGCCCTCATCTTCGGAATCAAGACGAATTCGCTTCAGAGCAACAATTTGCCCCGTCTCTCTGTTCTTTGCCTTGTAAACAATGCCGTAGGTGCCCTCACCCAGCTTGTCTATCTTGACGTACTTCTCCATGTGTTGTTGGTGATGGCTGTGTTGATCTAGATTTTGAATCGGCTGGCGTACGTCGGTTTGAAAAGCAAAAATATCTACAAGAATAAATGGTCTGAAAACTGGAAAAACTAGTTTTGTTCGACCCCAACGCACGGTTTCCTTCGGAATACCGGCGAATGCGAATGCGAGAGTGACGCCGTCACACTGCTGGACTTCTCCGTCTTGGTGTTCACGAAGATAACTCCTTGGGTGACCCTCTTCCGGTGAAGAAAGACGGGTGAGGTGGAAGCCGCGTTGGTCAAGCAACGGTTTTTTTTTTTCTTCTCTTTTTGTTGTTGAGGCCTCAGTCCTTGAAAAAGATGCGCGAGCTGTCAAAGGTGTAGCGCAGAAGCTGCAGCTCGTTTCGGTAGGAGCTGAGCTTGCGCAGAGTCAGCGAGAGCGTTTGCTGTTCCTCCTTGTCCTTGATCTTGGCCTTAGCGAGGGCTTGGAGCTTGGCCTCCTCCTCTACGTGACGCTCCTCGACGGCCTCCCACCAGTGGAGCGAGTCAAAGGAGTCGTTTTGATCGAGCAGTTTGAGGATGTAGGCCAGCCCAATGGCGAACCCGTCGTCGGAGAAGGCCGGGTCGAGAGCGCCCTTCTTGGTGAGCTTGTCCTTTGTCTTGAGGATGTGTTGCACAAAGTTGAGCGTGAGCGGCGGGATGATGATATGGAAGCTCTTGAGGTGCACGTTGCGCTCGTCGCGGAACTCAGGCGCGAACACGTTGACCAGCATCTTGAAGTATTCGGTGCCCTCGGCAAAATTGCGCGCCAGGTAGTTGATCGTCGAGTCCAGGTTCTTGGCCGCCTCCACCGTGTGGTCCGGCAGTTTGTCGCTGGCCGCCAGCGTGCTGAAGGTCGGGATGGACGCCAGGTCGGGCACGAACTTGATGGCGTTGGACGTGTGGTACAATCCGCCCGAGCGGATCATGCGGATGTAGCCCATCGCGTTGCCGATCTCCGTGATCAGGATTCTACGCATTCCACAACCACGACGATGGCGTCAGCTCGTCGGCTCTCAACGCGCCAGCCGAAAGGAATGAAGGGAGGGGGGGGAGAGAAAGAGGGTGCAGGGTTACGCACCGGAATTGGTCGAGGTAGGAGAGGCCCGCGTCAGTGACGCCCAGCTTGCGGATCTCCTTGTTGAAGGCCTCGGCCCGGGCGTAGGGATACCGCGGGTCCTTGCTCTTGTCCGTCTTGCTCTCCTGCGTGCGTGTGCAACCATTCACGCGTCAGCATCATCATCACCATCCCGCGGCGCTCTCAAACCGGTCGGTGAGAAGATTGGCGCAAAAAGGGAGGGGCGGGAGGGAAGACCTTGAAGAACCGGATGTCCTTGAAGAGGCGCGCCTTGATGTGCTCGTCGTAGAGGAACTGCGAGAAGATGACGAATTTTTGCCGCAGGAATTGGTACGTGAAGTTGACCGTCGTGTTCATGATGCCCGTGCCGTGCGTTCGGATCGAGTTGGCAATGTGTGCGATGTTGATGGTGTTGATCGTCTTGTTGGGCCCTCCCGCCTGTGCGCGCGTGTGTGTCAATAACATGTTCCCAAAAATGGACTGCTCAGCCCCCCAACCCCCACAGGAGCGGAAGTCCGGGGGGGGGGGAGACGTGGAAAGGACAACACTACGCTACCTCGACAAAGATCTGGTTGTTGAGGTTGTAGTTGTACTTGGATACGAAGATGTGGATGTTGCGCATGATCTCGAGCACATCGAGACCCTGGTCCAGCGTCTGCTCGTTCCCACAGGATCGCCCCGGGCCATTGATATCAAGGATGAGAAGATCGTAAATCGAAGCGAGCGAGATGGAAGAAGAGGGTTGGAGGGGGGGGGGAACGGGAGGGGGCGCACCTGTCCGGGGAGATGCACTTCGGTCAGGTGGAGACCGTACTTCTCGGAGGCGAGGTTGCGCATCTCGCCGTAGGTCTGCCAGTCGTAGAGCGCCACCGTGGTCAGGTTGTAGAACGTCGTGTCCAGGTAGTGCTCGACATAACCGGCCACATCCAGCATCTTCATGGTCATCATCATCGCCATCACCACCACCGCCATGACACACATGCACGCACAGCGCATGAGCTTCTCGAATCCTGCGCCAGCTGCGGAATGCCAAGCACGAGCTAGCGCGGTACCTTGTCAAACACGCGGAGTGGTCGGAGCCGCACGAGCGACGCCAGGTCCTTAAAGGGGGGAGGACGATGAGAAGGGCCCATCATCGAAGAGGGAGGGGGAGGAAGCAGGCGCGCGTACCTGGAGACCGTTCTTCCACGGGTCGCGTTCAGAGACGTCGAGGTGCGAGTGGATGTGGAGGCGCAGATCGGTCTCGATGTCTCGGCACAGCCGATCGAGCACGTGCTGTATACACGATGGGGGAACACGGAACGCCTCAAAATAAGGCGCGATTATGAGACGGATGGAGAAGTGGGGCATGCGTACGGTTTTAAGGATGTCGTCGACGTGCTTTTTGAAGACGCCGAGCAAGTCTTCGCCTGGCTTGTGCACTGCCGTCCGCAGGAGTGGCACCACGTCTTGCATCGCAGCGCACAGGTACTGCACAGCGTGCGCACACACGTACACACGGGCCACCGCGTAAGTCTTTGGCGTGGGTGCAGAGATGGTTGAGGAGGAGGCGCACGTGGAGCTTGTGGGCGGTCTCCGGGTTGGCGTAGATGTCGTCCAGGTGAGGCGGCAGCATGTTCTTGGACCAGAAGAGGAAGTCGCACTTGGTCGACTGCCGGATGCGGTCCCCGAGCGTGCTCAGGAGCTCGAGCTTCTTGAGCCCGGCCTTGAGCTCCTCCATCTCCTGCTCCTTCACAAAGTCCTGTTCGCGCCACCCGACCCCGATGAGCGCGATGAACCCTCTTCCATGAGGAGAAGGGACAGAGAGAGAGAGAGAGAGAGAACAGGACGGGGGACAAGAAGAGGTGCAAGTCATGCTAAGAAGGAGCGGAGCGTGTACGATCTGGAAAATGACGTGGAAGCACAGGCGGAGAACCAGGAGCCGGTTGTAGGTGGGCGCGCCCTGGAGGATGTTGAGGCTCAATGTGGTGGCCGCCAGCACGTCGAGCTTCGCGTCCGAGTACTTCTGAGTCGCCTGGTGAGGTGTTTTTTTTTAAATTATTATTTGTTAATTGAGGTATTGATTTTTAATTTTAAAAAAAGGAAAAGGAAAAGGAATAAATCGGGGTGAAGGAAAAGTTAGTCGCGAACCTCGAGGCGACCCTTGATGGGGAAGAGGGCGGCCTGGATGCGGTGAGCCACGAGGCGGGCCATGAGGGGCAGCGACTGGCCGATCATGCCGGAGCGCCGATGGAAGGTGGCCTCGATGGCCTTGACCAGCTCCACGCACTGGAAGAGGGCGCGCACTTGGCTGCGCTTGATGGGGGCGCCCTGGCTGATGTGGAAGTGGACGGTCTCGCGGAAGATGGCCACCAGCCGCTCGGCGAGGGTGGACCCTTGGGCGAGCAGCGCCATGCGCGTGTTGAGGATGTCGCGCAGCTCGGCCCGGTTGGTGAGGTTGGACTCCATGCGCACCATCCACACCGACACCTTGAGGTACATCTGCTGGACCTCGGCCAGGAGGGCCTTGTCCAGGAGCGCCAGGTACTCGGCGCGCTGTTTGGAGATGGCGATCTTGCCCAGCGTCTTCACCAGCGGCGCCGCGTTCTTGATGAAGAACTCAGGCGCCTGCCACGACGAGTTGGCCGACAGGTGCACCACCTGCAACTTTTTCTGTTGTTTTTTGTTTTTATTTTTGTTTTTGTTTTTGTTTTTTGTGAGTTTTGTTTTTTGAGTTTTGTTGGCGAATAAATCGTCCGTGCGCAGATGAGCTCCTGGTCGTTGAAGCTCTCTTGTGGCGGTGGTGCAGGGGGGCGAACCTGAAGCTCCCAGACTTTCTTGAACACGTCCTTGGTGGCAGGCACGTCGCGATAGACGCGGAAGTAGAGCGCCACCAACGCCGAGAGACCCGCGTACTTGAGGCCCAACTCATCCCTGCGCGGCCACATCCCCATCATGAGCCATCGACTCCAGCACGGACGAGGATTGGGCGGCAGCGGCGCATCGATGGCGCCATGGCACGCCACTGGCGACAAGGGGCCCTCACGTGAGAGGGAGGAGGGAGTCGAGAGACGTACGCGTGGGGGTTGGCAATGCGGGCACCAAGCCCGCCGCAGACGGCCTGCAGGTTGAGGAGGAACTCGGTCTTGAAGACGCGGTTGTTGCGCACCTCGACCAGACCCGGGAAATCAAACTCTTGATCGATGCATCCCTGTGGGTGGGGGGGGTTGCGCCAGCACATGGGCGAGGTGTCAGTCAGAAGGCCCTTCTGGCGGAACACGCCGCGCCCAAGACACGTTGAGGCGTGGTGGCAGGTGCGTGGAGGCGCACCTGGAAGATGAGGCCGTCGAAGAGCTGGCCCTCGAGGCTGAGCAAGAGCTTCTCGAACTGGACCAGCTGCTCCTCGTCCGTGTTGAAACGCGAGGGCGACGCGCGAAGCGACTTGGTCATGCTGCATGCGGCAGCCAAAGAGAGTTGTTGTTGTTGTAGCAACGTGGCGGCATGTGCGGGAATGATGATGAAGAAGGAGAAAGAGGCGGCACGCACCGCTTGTACATGGCCCAGGCTTGCTTGAAGGACTCGTTGGAGGTGATGATGGTGTCGAGGTTGATAAGAGCGACGAGGAGCTCGCCCAGCTGCTGGTAGATGGTCTGGAGGTGAATATTCTTGAAGCTGGTGATGTAGAGCTTCTGGGCCGGGTGGTAGAGCGAAGCCAGCTGCCGGATGACATTCTGGACCACGAGGTAGACTCGCTCCACGAACGTGGAGAATTCCATGAGGAAGGGATTGAGCATGCGGCCCACGTGCGTCTGGACCTCGCCCTCGCCCATGTCGCCGTCTTCCCCAAACACCGTGAACGGAGGTGCGAAGCGGTTGTTGGCCTGCGCGCAGCAGCGAGAAGTGAGCAAAAGGCCGGTCTGGGAAGCATGAGTAGTGTGGCAGGTCGGAGCGCGCACCTCGTCTGTGAGACGCTTCATCTCGGCAGAAAGGGAAGCAAAGACGAGCAGAATCTTGTTGAACAGTTTGTTGTCGCTCTTGGCGAGGTCGACAATCTTAGTCTGCTCAAAAGGCTCGAAGCTAAGAGCAATTGGATCGACCGTTGAGTCCCACACATCGCTCAAAGATTCGTCCAAAGTTTCCTCAATTATGCGCAACTGAGACGCAAAATCTTGGACGAAGCTCTCCATGTTGGCCACGAGCTTGGCGCCCACCATTCCTGAGGGCATACCAGCAGAAATCAGTGATCCCGTAACTTCAAAATGAACAAATGAACGGAAAACTGCAGTGAAGGTTTTGCATACTGGACGAGCCATCGTCGAAGGGATCAAACTTATAATCGTCCTCGGTGTCGGCCATCCTCGCCAGTGTGATGTGCCGATGGTCCACTTGGCTTCTTCTCTCGCGTTTGCTCTATTTGCGCCCGTCAGCAGCCCCCTTACGCGGGTGAAGGAAAAGAAAGGAAATTAGCAAGGCGCCGTCCCAAGTGAATCGAAAAATCGTTTCTGGGCCACGATGAACGCGGGTAAATCGGCGGTTGTGGGAGCTCAGCTCTTTGGCAAGGAGCACAGCCGGCATGTGTGTCACTTGTACAAGCGAGCGCTTAAACTGCAGCTCGACTGGATCGTGAAGCGAGAGGAATGGTACCCTGAGGCCAACAAGACGCGTGCTCTTTTCCGGCAGCACATGAATGAGACCAACCCGCAAACGGTTGCTCGTTTGGTGAAGCAGACCGAGACTCTTCTTTACACTTATCGCCACCCCGATCCTTACATTTGTACCTTCTCCCCCCCTCTTCTCCACCGCCCCTTTTCAATTATTAATCTGTTTTTCTTTCGCCTGTAAGCCTCCATGTCAGAAGGCGGCACCAAGTGGCAGCGAAACGTGCCCGTCCCCCGCGAGGTTCGTCTTCGCCTCTTCCTCCTCTTCTCCCAAACCCCTCCAAGAGCCCAGCGCCAACACTCTTGAGCCCAGGTTGCGGAGCACGGTTGGGCCGAGTTCGATTATGAGGAGTTCGAGCAGCCTCCGCCCAAGGCTGAGTACTAGAGGCTTGCTGCGCTCCTCTTTCATGAAAGGAAAACCCACCACGATCCAATAAATAAATACACACCCTCACCCGGGACCCCCCATCGCCATCGCCACCGGCCGCCAGCTTGCTCTGCCTAGAGGAACCGATCCTGGTGTACGGGCAGCGTGAGGAAGTGGTACTGCTGTTGGTCAGGGTCTTCGCCCTTGGCAGGGAGCAATCTCATGGTGGTTGGGTCCTTCCCTTGAATGACGATCCGCTGCGCGGCGATCAGGCCTGCCCCCCCCCCCCAAACCCCCCAAACAGCACGCGTGACGGTTAGATGGAGAGAGAACAAGAGAGAGAGAGAGAGAGAGGAGTGTGCGACGGGTGGTGGGGTTGCGTGCCCGTGAACGTGGAGATGGGGCTCCCAATAAATAAGTCGGTCATGGAGCACAGGGCCTGCTCCACCACGATTCGGGAGGCGACACTCTTGCGGCACAGGCCCGAAGTGCAGCCCAGCCTCGTGCCCACAGGCATACCCTTCCTGAGCAAGGGGAGCTCTTGATTCTCGTTGGCGTTGTGCGCGATAAAGAGGTGCGTCACCCGCTCATTCTTGACCACGGAGCGGATCTCCTCCACTACCTGCGCAAGAGGAAGCAGCTTCCTCTTGAGGTCGCCAAGGCGCAGATGTACGCATAGTGTCCGGTTCTTCCACTCCTTCGGCGCAGCGAGGCGCGGCAGGTTGTCGAGCTGCTCGTGTGCTTGTAGGACCAAGTCTGGGCGGTAGGGGAGAACTGGAAACTCCTCCAGCGGCACGCTCATGTAGTATGCCGCTCGCCGGGGAAGGGCGAGAAGGGGCAGCTGGTCCAGTTCCTGCGGCGAAAGGGGCGTGTCTCGGGGTGTCATCACGAAGAGGCCCTTTTTACTATTGGCCGGGCGGCCCTTGCGTTTGGGAGAGGGTGCTGGCGAAGCGATGTCGCTGAGGTTGGTTGGAAAGCGCGGATGGTAATAGAGACGCAGATCTTCCACGCCAGCAAACGAGCAGCTCGTGTCAGCACATTCACGTGGCAAATCAAGTGGAGCTGTAAGCGTAATGGCCAGGTTGTTGGATAATGCAGGGGCATGGGCTGTAGGCATTGCAAGACATGAAACGTTGTCCGAGCTAAGCCAACCTACACTCTGAGCTGATCAGTAGCTATTGCTCATGTTGTGCCAAAAGAACGGGCAGCACCGTTTGGCAAGTATGTTTCGAGTGCTATCTGGTCGAAGATTGAGAAGACCGGTTCCCCCATCACGCGAGGCATGACCAAAGTGCGATTTACGCTCGCGGCAAGCCACATAAGTTTGGCGAAAGATATCGCCTGCATGTTTGTGTGTCGGTGAGCAATGCACAGGACGTTCTAGGAGAGCTGTTAACCACACCTCGTTGGAGAAGCGCCCGTAGCCACCACATGTCGCCAGCACGTGCTTCGTCGGTGGTTGGTTAACAGAGAGTAGAGTCTTGTTAGGTGCTGTTGCGGGCTCCGTCGTCGGAACAGAAGGCGTCGTCTCGTTCATAGGGGGCGAGTCCGCCTTGGAGAAGAGAGGTAAGCCAGAACCAACGCTTACTTTCAAGCTTGTGTTTCCGTACATGGGCAAACGTCCTGCCACGAGTGGTGAGGGGAAACGCGCTGGAGGACGAGGAGAACGTGGGCACCTTGTGCGTGGAACATGTAGCTGACCGAGAGAGCAATCAATGCAAGTACTCCTAATGCCAGCGCCCGCAGGGACAGACGGCAACAGCGATAATGCTGCTCTCTCTGTTGCAAACCTCTCCCCATAGCGGCCCCCCGGCCTCCCCAAGCGCTTTTGATTCTTGAACGGACGCGTATTGTTTTTTTTTTTCTCAGCTATTTTCCCCCTTGCTGACGTCAGCAAAGGGAGGCGATGACCAGCGCTTTGACAAACGTGCCGGCGGGCTGAACCCCGTCGGCCTGGGGGAGGCAAAGTAGCGCATCGGCTGACTGCATGCTGAGCAGCCGTGAGCTGATCTGCAGTGCGCCATCATGAGTGCTGTCCTGTCGGGTTCAATGAGGTGCAATCAGGAGGAGCGTACCTGGTTGCCCGTTGAATGGGCCACCCAGCAGTTGTGCTGGTCGTCCCACTCGAGCTTGGCGCGGTGGTACTCAGGCCTTTCGGGATCCAGTGGAGCGTCGAAGGAGAGCTGCAAAGGTTTTGTTCAAGCAATTGACCAGCAAATGGAGTTTGAGGCGAGGACGCACCTTGGCCGTGACCTGGCGAAGATCGGGACGGGGTTGGCCGGCGAGGCACCGCAGGGCGGGCAGCGCAAACAGCTGGAACGTCACGAGGCTGCTGACGGGGTTTCCGGGAAGCCCAAAGATGAGCACCGTTTTGTGCCCACCGCCTGCAGAAATTAACGGGTTGGGTTGGGGTGCCGAGGTGAGGTGCGCATGCATCTTCCCAGCCCGGCGGCGAGAGGGACTGGAGTGGGGTCCGCGCACCATCCGTGGGCACAGGAACGGTGGCGAAAGTGAGGGGCTTGCCGGGCTTCATGAGGACGCGGCCAAAGTGGACAGTGCCGAGTTCCTCCAGAAGAGGCTGAAGCAAGTCCAACTCGCCCATCGACACTCCGCCGGAAGTCAGCAGCACATCGGCCTCGCGCAGGCCCTGTCCGACGGCACTCCAGTCAGTGGTCCCAACCCACAAGAACGAGGGACAAAGACAGGCAAGGAACGAGATCGAGGTCGCATACCCGCATGACCTTGTCGCGCAAGTCGGCAGGGTCGTCGCGGGCAATGCCGAGATCAATGGACTCCCACCGCCCGCCCGAGTACTGGTGAAGGGCAGCGAGCAGCATAGACTTGTTGCTGTCCCGAATCTGCCCCGGACCGGGCTCCTTGCCCACCTCCACCAGCTCATCTGCGATCGCGTTTGTTTGTTGGAGCGCGTCTGGTCAGCTTGGCGTAGTGCGACGGCCGCGCCTGCCTGCCAGATAGACACGTGTGTGTGTGTGTGTGTGGTGTGTGTGGTGTCCGCTTTTGTTGTACCGCCAGTGGAGAGCACTGCGATGCGCGGGGCCGGGTGCACGAGGACCTCCTTCACACCCACCGTGGCCAGCAGTCCGCTTTCGGCCGCACCGATGGTCGTGCTCGCCCTGCCATGTCATGGCACGAGTGGGCATGAGTTCACCGCGCAGCGCGAAGAGACAGAGAGAGAGAGAGAGAGAGGCAGCAGCAGAAGTCTCATACTTGACGACGGTTTGGTCGGGTTGGATGTCGGATCCGACAGGGCGGATGCAGCGGCCCGGGGCCGTGCCCACGTTAAACTTGACAAGCTCGCGCCCTTGGGCATCGCGCTCCGGCAGGAGCTCAGTCACCTCAACCTTGATCACCGCGTCGGCACCAGCGGGAACCGGCGCGCCGGTGGTGATACGCGCCACCGAGCCCGGCTTGACCTCAAAGTCGGCCACACGGCCCGCCTTCACCTCGCCTACGACCGGGAACGTCCCGGGCATGTCCTGTTTTCGGCCCCATCCACAACATGCCCATCTCGTGAACAAAGCGCAAGAGCGAGGAAAGGGAGAAGGGGGGGGGGGCGTTCAGAAGCACAGGTGGTGGGGCGGCTTCGAACCGAGGCAACTACAGCGTAGCCGTCCATGATGGAGGCGGGGAAGGGAGGGAGAGCTGTCGTGGCGCGCGCGTCGTCGGCGAGCACCAAGCCTGCCGCTTGGCCCAGTTCAACTCGAGTAGCCGCTCGGCGAGCAGTCTGCGCCTCGCGAAGCACAATCTCGAGTGCCTGTTGTGTGTGGATGAGCTCACCCGGCACTAGCACGCACGTGCAATAAAGAATGACGGGAGTACTTGAGGGACAGGCAACATGGAATAGGGCGAGTGCCGCACGAGACCATGCTCGCCCTGCTTGTAGTGCAGCTGAGGATGAGCGTGCTGAGTCTCCATCTGTTGCAACGCACAGCACAAAGGGACAAGGAAAAAGAAAAAGAGCGAGTAAGAGAAAATCAGACAGAAAAGGTTTCAGGGCGACCAGTGATTTGATTGCATAAACACCCATGGAGGAGGTTCTGCAAGAGCTTGTGAGCCTGGAGAAAAAGGGCAATGTGCAGAGCGCTAAGGGCAGTTCTGCACCGCTCATGCCTGAGCTTCTGCCCGTGGGCAGCTCCCGCTCGATGGAACTCGAGGCACATTTCACTCAAGATTCGGACCATCCTTTGCCTCTTTCTGTACGTGCACACCAATGCAGCAGAAGAAGCACGCTGCATGCATGCATGCACTTGGTGTGCAGCACTGATGTGATGATCACGCTACACCAGGCGGCCTGGTGGTGGGTGGAACCCCTGCGCGAACCTACGCACCCGCGTGAGCACGTGCTAGCGAACTACTTTGACCTCTCCAACTCGTTCCTCTCCGACGCCGAGCGGACCTATGGTGCGTTGTCACATGTTGTTTGCTCATCCACAACAACGTCACTGCAACAGGTCGCTCTCTCTTCTCTTCACTTTTCTACGCAGATCGGCGCACGAAAGCGGGAGAAGAGAGCGCGGAGGACAAGTATGCTCGCGTGTGGCCCCGCCCCATGGGCCAGGCGCCGTTCCACCTCGAGCTCTCGCGGCCCCATACCACCATCAAGGTCGCCACCGACAAACAAGGCACGACCGGCCGGGCCTGGAAGGAGGTGCGGACATCCCCCCTCTTCCTCCTCCTTCTGCTCCTCCTTCGTCTCTGGGGTCCCTTAACGCTTGTGCCTGGTGGTGCTGGTGGGGTGGTGGTACTGCACAGGTGCCTGTGCTGGAGACAAACACCAAGGCCACCAACTCCACGTCGCTGCTGCGCGCTCCGGCGAGCATGGCCGACTTTACCAAGGGCAGCTCCTCCAACTTCCCTTTCATGCCGGGTAGCGTCTAGTCTCCCCTCCCTCTTTCCTTCCCACTTGCCTTTCCATTGATGTGCGCCGCGCGTTTGACTCCTTCCTCATGCCGTCGGTTCCCCCTCACGCATAGGCGGCATGGACAAGGAGGATGCCGCGGCCGCTCGGCCCGCTGGTACTGAGCACCCCGCGAGCGACGAGAGCACGCTCGACCTCGACGTGATCAAGCTGCTGAGCGATGCCCTCAACACCGGTACATCACATCACTCCCTCCCCACGAACCCCAAATTCTATTCATTCTCCATGCGTCATGGTGGCTGACGTGGCGATCACGCGGGTGGGCTGCAGCGAACCTGTTGACCGTGGCGCCGGGCCTCGATCGTGGACTCGATTTTGGCGCGGCCAGCTCGTTCTCTCAGGCCCTTCAGGGTTCGTCTCCACCAAGGCCGCGACTGGATTGGACTGGACTGGGCGCCTTCTTTACGCACACTGACACAATTCGAATGGCTCGCCCATGCGTGCAGACAACGTCAGGGCAGCCGAGGCCGAGGAGGAGAAGATGATGGCCGGGGCTCAGGGCGGCGCGCTGGCGGCCGAAGCGGTCGAGGAGGCTCCCGCCGCGCAAGGGCTCATCTCCTTCGCTGACATTTTTGTGGACGACGGCATCGACCCCTTCCGCAAGGCCCCCGTGCGTCCTCCTCGTCCTGCTCTCGTCCATCCCTCCCCCCACCCACCATTACCTCTCTTTTCTTAACGGCTCTCACGTGGCACGGCCTGTCGACAGGGCGCTCAAGAAGGGGAGGAAGAGGAGGAAGAAGAAGAGGACGAAGACGAAGAGGCAGAAGAGGAGGAGGGTGATGAAGGCGGCACAGAGGCAAAAGTCAAGGGCGCCTCCAAGGAGGACCAGGCCAAGGCCGGCGAACAGGAAGCGTCCAAGGCGAAGCCAGCCGCTGCCGGCGAGGGGGTTGAGGACGTGGATCGCCTGCTGGGCGACGACGTACGCTCTCCTCCCGTCCCTTCGATCTGTCCATTCCGTTATTCCAGCTCCATGCGCCGACCAATAATACCTCACGATCTTATTTATGCGTTGACTAACCGGCGGCGATATCCTGGTGGTTGGGTGGTTTTTTGGGGGGCAAACAGGACCTCATGTCGGTGCTTAGGCGCCCCGCGGGGGCCAAGAAGCGGAAGGACGAGTGGGCGATCCTCGACAACTCGGACGTCTCCAACTTTGAGGAGCTCGTCCCGGAGATGGCCCTCGAGTACCCGTTCGACCTGGACGTGTTCCAGAAGCGCGCCGTCTGCCATCTCGAGAACGGCGAGAGCGTGTTCGTGGCTGCTCATACGTCGGCCGGTAAGACCGTGGTGGCCGAGTACGCCATCGCCCTGGCCTCCAAGCACATGACCAGGTACGCCCACGAGTGCATCCGCGATTTTTTTTTTCTTCTTCTCCGATGGCCAACACACGCGTGGAAACAGGACGATCTACACGTCGCCCATCAAGGCGCTGTCCAACCAAAAGTTCCGGGACTTCAAGGAGACCTTTGGCGATGTGGGCCTCATCACGGGCGATGTCTCCATCAAGCCCGAGGCCTCGTGCCTCATCCTCACCACCGAGATCCTTCGGTACGCATACGCGCGCGCACACACGTGAAGCAACTGCGTCTTCGGGCAGCTTCTCTAACGTGTCTCCTCCTTTGTGGCAGGTCGATGCTCTATCGCGGCGCCGATCTCATCCGCGACGTGGAGTGGGTCATCTTCGACGAAGTCCACTACGTCAACGACATTGAGGTCTCTCCTTCCCCCGAATAACTCAATAAAAGTAAAATAATCTTGATGGCTGACCATGCGCGCACACGTGCAGCGAGGAGTCGTGTGGGAGGAGGTCATCATCATGCTGCCGGACCATGTCAACCTCATCCTCCTGTCGGCGACCGTCCCCAACACCCTCGAATTCGCCGACTGGATCGGGTACGCGCTCGCATGGACCTAGCGCCTCGGCATGTGTATGAATGTGCGGTATGTATGGAATGTCACACATGCACACGCGCAGACGAACCAAGAAGAAGAACATCTTCGTGATCACAACCAACAAGCGGCCGGTGCCTCTGGAGCACTACCTGTGGGTTAACAACGAGCGCTACAAGATCGTCGACAACCGGTCCAACTTCCTGATGGGCGGCTACCAAGCGGCCATGCAGGCCGCCAAGCAAAAGCAGGCCAAGTCGGCCGGCGCGATGGTCAAGGCAGCCCGGGCCGGCGGCGTGAAGCAGGCATGGCAGCCTCCCTCCCCGCCGTGCTCTGCTGCGAGTTGAAGCGATGTGGCCTCACGGGACTCGTGGGCTCTTGGTTGTTGTTGTCGTCTTGTGTGTTGTGTACTGGGGGCAATTCCAGCAACGGACCAAGTGGGTCAAGATGATCGAACAGCTGCGCGTGAAGGGCCTGCTCCCGGTCGTCGTCTTTGCCTTCTCCAAGAAGAAGTGCGAGGTCCGTCCTCGTCTTCCGCTGCCCCTCCCTCCCCCCCCGCCGTTGTGTCCCCGTGCTGAGCCGTAGTTGGCATACATGTGCAGGACGTGGCGCACGGGCTGTCGGGGACGGACCTCACGACGTCGGCCGAGAAGCACGAGATCCATATCTTCATCGAGGCTTCCCTCGATCGGCTCAAGGGCCCCGACCGCAAGCTGCCGCAGGTCCTCCGCATGAAGGACCTCCTCAAACGTGGCCTCGGCGTGCACCACGGCGGCCTCCTCCCGATCATCAAGGAGGTCCGCGCCCCTCCGCCACGCGCACAAGCGGGAAATTGTCTCATCTCCCCCCCTCCCCCAAAATTGCTCGCTCTCTCTCTCTCTCTCTTGCGCTTTTGCATCCTGCGCGTCAGATGGTGGAGATTCTGTTCGCGCGGGGCAAGGTCAAGGTGCTCTTCGCCACGGAGACCTTTGCCATGGGCGTCAACATGCCCGCCCGCACCGTCGTGTTTGAGAACGTGCAGAAGCACGACGGCCGCTCCTTCCGCGAGCTGCAGGCCGGTGCGTGGCTCCCTCCTCCACCGCAAGCCTCCCCCCGGGCGCTTCTCTCAAGATCGGGGCCAGAGCCTCATCATCATCATCGTCTCTTTTGTCCGATTGGTGGCCCGCAGGCGAGTACATCCAGATGAGCGGCCGAGCTGGACGACGCGGCCTGGACACGGTCGGCACGGTGATCATTATGACCAAGGAGGACAAGTTCCCGCCGTCGTCTGACCTTCAGACGATGATCCTGGGCAAGCCTCAGAAGCTCGAGTCGCAGTTCCGTCTGACCTACAACATGTATGATCCCCCCTCCTGTGTTTTTATTTATTTATTTATCATCTTTTGTAATTGTGCCAACAACCAAAACAACAACAACAACCCCCAAACACAACAGGATCTTGAACCTGCTGCGGGTGGAGGACTTTAAGGTGGAGGACATGATGAAGCGCTCCTTCTCCGAGTTCTTCACGCAGCGCACCCTCCCCCAGCAGCGCCTCCAGCTCCTCCGGGTATGAGTCATACCCCCCCCCCCCTTCTCCAAACCTCCCACTCGGGGAAGGAAGAGGGAACAAGCGGGAGATCCTGCGGGGCTTTATGTGATTGAGCCCTGAGGCCTCTCTGGCATGCTCGTATCTCACGCTCCACTTCACGTCTCCTCTCGATTCTTCCTCTTGTGTGTGTGTGTGTGTGTGCGTGTGGTGCGTGCGGACAGGACGAGGAGAAGCTGGCCAAGCTGCAGGACCTGGACTGCCTCTTCGGGGAACCCGACATCGAGAACTACTACCTCCTGGCCTCCCAGAAGAAGCGCCTCGATGTCGAGTGCCAGAAGACCATCATGGCCTCCAAGGCCGCCCAGACCGTACCGCCCCAGCACCCTCCCCCCCTTCCCTTCTCCCGCCCGGCCCAGGGGCAATGGCCACCCCCCCCCCCAAGGAGAGGAGGAGGAGAGGTTGTGACATGCCCGATCGTGGTGGTTGGGGCGGGGCGTTTGCAGGCGCTGGGAGCCGGGCGCGTGGTGTGGATCTCGACGGCCAAGTACCCGATCAACACGGTGGCCCTCATCATCGGGTCCCGCAAGGCCCCGTCCTCGGCCCCGTCTCCCGCCAAGGCCGCCTCCCGCGACGCCTTCTTCCTCGACGTGCGCACCCCACCCCACGTCCCTTTTCCTCTCTCTCTCTCTCTCTCCCGTCGTCCTCCTGCTCCTGCTCCTCGCCCCCCGCCTCGCGACAGCATCGAGCTCACGTGTGAGGCCGTGGCGGCGACGGAGCGCAGACGCCCACGGAGCAGGCGGCGCCGGAGAAGCTGTTCCGGGTGCTCGTGGTGCCGGACTCGGGCAACGACCTCCTGCAGGCGGGCGTCGGGGGCACGCCCCTGGCCGAGGTGATCGAGGTCTCCCAGTCGGAGGTGGTCGAGATCACGAGCCACAAGCTCAAGGTCGAGGCCGGCAAGCTCGCGCCGCCGGGCCTCGACAAGAAGGAGCTGGCCTCGGTCACGCAGCAGCTCATCCGCCTCCAGGAGAGCTCCAGCGTCGTCGCTCCGCTGCCCTCCGCAGGAGGAGGAGGCAAGAAGGGTGCGAAGCCCCCCGCCCCCGCCCCCAAGGGCAAGAAGGGTTCGTCTCCCCCTCCCCCCCTTCTTTCCTCCTCCTCCTCCTCCTGCTTCGTTGCGTGCCTCACTTCCTTCTCCATCTTCATCTTCATCTTCATCTTCATCTTCATCTTCATCTTCATCTTCATCCTCCCAAGGAGGAGGAGGAGGTGGCGGTGGCGGGCCGGACAAGCCGCTCGAATCGCTGCACCCGATCCGCGACTTCAAGATCAACGACTTTGAGTTCGCCGACAAGTGGATGCGCCGGTACGCCAATGCCCCCCCCCCTCCCGTGAGGAACATTTTATATAGGAAGTAGAGAGGGGGATGATTGATTATTTCCATAAACTCTCTCTCTCTCTCTCTCTATTTATGTACACGCGTGGCGCACATGTGTGTGTGTTGTTGCAATATGAAAGGGAGCGGATCCAGGAGCAGATGAAGCAGTCCAAGTGCCACTCGTGCCCCAAGCTCAAGGAGCAGGTCCGCAGCGCCTCCCGCCCTCCCTCCTCCTTCGTTCCACGTGTCATGCGTGGTGGTTTGTGCTGGTTCTCACCTGTCAAACGAAACGCATCGTGGCCCTCCTTGTCTCTCTCTATACGTTGGGGACGTTGCTTGGGTGGGGGGGGGAGTGCAGTACGTGGCGATGGAGGAGCGGCAGAAGCTCCTGAACGAGATCAGCGAGCTCCGGCGCAACCTCTCCAACGAAAACCTGCAGCTCATGCCCGAGTTCCAGCAGCGGTACGTGCCCCCATCCCCCCTCCCTCCGCTTCTCGCCCCCCTCCTTCTGCCTTTGGGGGGGGGGGCGGGAAATGTTGCGGTGGCCAATTGGCGAACTGAAATTGGCGCGTGCTTGGCGGGGGGGGGGTCACAGTGTGTCGGTGCTGCGGTTCCTCAATTACGTGGATGACAATAACGCCGTCCAGCTCAAGGGCCGAGTCGCTCGCGAGGTCTTTTGCCTCTCCCCTCCTTTCCTCTCTTCTT
>NAVB01000057.1:0-16831 GCA_002179805.1 Acanthamoeba lenticulata | reverse complement strand
TTTTGAATGTCCGAATAAATATTCAATTTCTTTAATTTGGGAACCACGGGCGAGAGCGGAAGGCGTCAAACTCGGGCCGGGCCAGGAGCGAGCGGTCGCGCAGCTGGCCGGCCCGCCGCGCGCGCTCGAGGCACGCCCGGCACTGGGCCTCGTCCCCGGCCAGGGCGCGCACCGCGGCCAGCAGCACCAGCACGTTGCCGCCCCGCACGTGCGCCTCCTCCTCGCCCTTCTCGTCCCCCTTGCCCAGCAGCCCGGTGAACCGCGCGGCCGCGCCGGCCAGCAGCCGCGCGACGTCCGCCGACGCCGACGCCGATGCCGATGCCGACGCCGACGCCGACGCTGATGTGGAGTGGCGCAGACGCGAGGCCGCGTGGTGGTAGAGGCAGAGGCCGAGGTTGTAGGCGGCCTGCGCCCGCGTGTGGGCCGACGCGTTGTGCGAGTGGGCCGACAAATCGAGCGCTGTCTCGTACTTGTCCGCGGCGGCCTCGAACAGCCGCCACGCCCTGCGCATGTTTGTGCATGAGCGCGCGTGTGTCAATTGGGCACGCGTGTGTGCGCGCGCGTGTGCGGGCGGGCGGGCGTACAGGCGGGGCCGGGGCTCCATTTGGGCGAGCCGCATGAGGGCGTAGCCCCAGTTCATCAGCGCGTTGGGCTCGTCGGGCATCGCGTTGAGGCACTGCCCGCGGCCGCCGCCAGCGTCAGATGAAGGACGACCATCATGATGACGATGACGAACGAGAAGACGAGGACAAGGACGAGGAGTACCTCTTTGAACTTGCCGATGGCCTGGAGGAAGCACCGGCGCTGCAGGTCCGGCCTGTGGGCCTCGCGATCGGCCTGGCTCAGCAACGCAAACCCCTCGTACATCGACACAAACCTGTTTTTTTGTGTTTTTTTAAATCAAAAAACGAATAATTGAATTTAAATTCAGGAAGATTTGATTTTGATTTTTCTGAAAATCATGAAATAATATTGGATGGGATTTAAAAATAAGAAAGTACCGCATGGATTTGACGGTGGGCAGGAGCTCGAGCAGGTCGGACTCGGCGAACGGGCCGCGACGCGAAAGGGCGCTTCCCGGCCGGAAGCGCGCGCCCGTCATCTGCTGGAGCCGCTCGAACAACGCCCGGCGCGCGATCCCGCGCTTCACTGCACGCCGACAAGAATGAGGAAAGAGCGGACATGAAGATGATGAAGAAGGAGTACGGGTGGTTGGGGGCAGGTCGAGTTCAAATTGGTCGCGAAGGCCGTCGTGGATCGCCTCGCCGAGCAGATCGTCGCCGAAAAAGAGGCCGTTAAACACCGCCAGCGTTGCCGTCCTCGCTCGCGCGATCAAACCCTTTTTTTTACAAAAAAATAATAAATAAAAAGTTGAAGTATTTTTGTATTAAATTAAAAAACGAAAATAATAATGAAATAAAAAGAAAGAAAGAACGAAAAACGAAACCTGGGCTTCGCGAAGGCGGGCGCGGAGGAGGCCCTTGGCGACGCGCGCCACCATCTCGGTCACCACCAACCGAGTCGCCGCCGCCCGACCACCATCAGCGGCAGCGGCGGCGGCCTGGCCGCGGACGAGCTCGGCGTAGAGGCGGCCCAGGTAGCGCATGTTGATGCCCGCCCGGTGCATGTGCTGCGTCAGCTGCTCGCCGTCCATGCGCGTCAGCCCGACGTCGTCGTCGTCGTCGTCTCCTTCGACGTCTTCATCGACGTCACGACAGGCCTCGGGCAGGCGCGCGGCAAAGGCCGGGAGGACGTGGCCCGTGAGCTGCGCGGCGGCGTCGGCCACCTCGCGGTTGTGGCGGGCGGCCTGGTGGAGGCCCCAACGCGTGAAGGCGTCGCTCGACAGCGGACCCGGCGCGTGCCGCCGGACCAGCTCCGGCCGCAGCAGCCGGTACAAGTGGCTGCCGGCGCGCCGACGGCCGCCGTCGCGGCCGCCGTTGTCGTCAGCGGCGGCGCGAGTGGGCAGGTCGGGCGGGAAGACGCGGGCGGTGTCGAGCAGGTAGTCGCGGCCGTCGGCGCCGCGGTGGCCCTCGACGTCGCCGGCCAGGTGGAGCCACACGCGCGGGTGCGGCGGCAGGCCGACGGCGTGCCGCTTGAGGTTGAGCACGGCCGCGGCCGCGGCGACCCGCGCAGCAAACTCGGGCGACGCGTTGACCACCGTCCGCCCGCCGTCGGCGCTGACATCAGCCACGCGTCAGCATGGTTTACTTTTTTCATTATTATATTAATAAAATAAAATAATAAATAATAAATAAAATAGTTGGAATTCTTTGGGGAATGCACCTGCCGTAGATGAGGGTGCGCTTGCCGTCGATGGGCAGGATGGAGCTGGCGATCAGGCGGTAGCCCAGGAAGTCGACCAAACACAACATCCTTGACGTCATGTCAACAACGACATCGTCAGCTACATCGCCATCATCATCATCATCATGAAGCGCTGGGTCGATGACGTACGGGAAGTGGAGGCCGTCGATCCAGCAGTTGAGAAGGGCGTTGAGGCCCTTCAGCTCGTGGTTACAGGCTGCATCACCAATATGTCAGTATATTGTATTATGTAAATATAAACATAGAAAAAAATAATATATGTATATGTTGAATTAAAAATAAATAAAAATAAGGCAGACCTTTGGCCGCGAAGGCGTCGCCGCCGTAGAGGCCCAGGTCGTCTCGGGCAAACTTGAAGAAGAGGCCGTCGGCCATGTACTTTTGCCCGCCGGCGACGCCCCCGGCGTCCCGCGGCTTGATCGTCTTCAGCTCCTCGTAGACGTGGGCCTCCAGGATGATCGTTTTTCCTAAACCGTTTCAAATATTCAGAATTATTTTGTGAATATTTCACAAAAAATAGAATTTTATTTAAAATGGAGAAAGAAGGGGCGGGCGCACCTGTGGCCGTGGCGGTGGCCACAAAGTCTTTGGTGAGGCGATGGAGGGGCTCGGCCCTACGCTCCTGCGGGATCATCCGCACGCGCTGGAACTCCTGTCCCCCACCAACCAACCACCACCATCATCATCAACCTCCTTCATCATCAGCCTCATGGGGGACGTGTCTGGAGACCTCGTTCCAGTCGCGGTCGCGCGTCGGGGCTCCACTGGCAGAGGCCTCGACAGGCGCGCCGCCGTAGGGCTGCATGACGACCCGGGGCTCGAACGGCGACACCGACGGCGATGATGGTGGTGATGTCCTTGTTGTGCTTGAAGTGGAGGAAGACGGCTCGGTCGGCGGGACGTAGACGTAGCAGTCCATCGGGGATGATGATGAGGAGGAGGAGAAGGAATACGCGAAGGACAAGGAAGACGAGGAAGGTGGTGAAGCCACATACGCGGGTGGGGCGTAGGCGCTGGCTGGCCGAACCGATTGTGGCGCCGATGACGGCCGAGGCTGGAGGGCCGGCCCTTGTTGGGACTGCATCACAGGCTGCAGCACGGCGTTGTTTTTATTTAATTAATTAATAAAGAAATAAAGAAATAAAGGCGTTATTGTGCCAAGAGGAAGAAGTGGCCAAACCTGGGCGGCAAACGGGTCATCTTGCCTGGGGGGCACGTAGGGCTGGGTGCGGGCCACACGTGGCTTTCGTGCAACCGATGGCGGGAGCTCGACGTTGAACACGGGCAAGCTCGCGCAGATGGACGGCCACCACCCCTGCGACGCCGCCTGGGCGCCAAACGCCAAAGCCAGCTCTTCCTCGTCCTCGTCGTCTTCTTCGCGGTCAAGTGGCATACATTCTTGCTCCTGTGGCGGCTGGTACACCACATCATAGAGGTTTGTGGGCAGCACCCCTGCCCAGTACATGGGGCTCAGCATGCTGCAGTGAAGGCAATGAATTATGAAAAAGGAGAGTTTGCACTATTGTATCACGCAAGAAAATAAAGGAAAAAGATAAAAATGTAAGGTATGGAGGCGAGCCCAGGCAAGTTGGGCTCTCAGAAATTTCCAGTTTATCTTGCCTGTAACGCTGCTCCAGCTGCCCAGGCAGGTGGAAGGTGAGACCAGGACACAAAGCCTTGTGCAACACACAAACCAATTCAAACCAAACCAACAACAACTCACAACAAGCAGAAAGAAGGAGAAGAAAGAGCAGCACAGCATGTACGCACGACTTTCGATGAGACGGCTTGGTGGGGGTGGACGACGGTCCCTCTTCTCCTCTTCCTCGTCAGCGGCGCCCATCCTCCAGAACGCAGGGCGTGGCAATGAGATGGAGGTGGGCGACATCCAACGGGCGGCGGTCAAGGACGACCTGCTCGACGCCCATCTACGCATCCCCGAGCCTCTGGGCGAGGACGGCTTGGATCGAGAGTCCATACGTCGTGGCATCAACTTCAGCATGGCCGTCGAGATGCAGCGACAGGGCGACCAGGTCGAGTACAAGCACGGCCTCGACGATGCCCTGCCCAGGCGCGAGGCCATCGACGTCAACTCGCCCATCTTGATGGGCCACCACCATGACGACGAGCACCAGCAGATGCTGGGCAGCGGCGGCAACCACGACCTGGCCGACAACCACCAGCACAAGGAGAAGCACAACTTCTACAAGTGGGGCTAAAGGCCCGAGCCCCCCCCCCCGCGTAGAGGAACGTACCGTGAAGCTTGTACATAGAACCCATGTCGAACACGCTATGCTGTAGCACAGCGTGTTGTACAGAACACAAATCCATACACAACGTTGTAAACCCCATCTTTGATTCCTTTTTGATCAATACCTGTTGTCGCCCAACAACAGAGTGGAGGACTCCTCCTTCCCTCTTTCTCTTTATCCTCCTCTTCCTCTTCAGACGTCCCAAGGCTGGAGCGGGGCGGGGCTCGGGTTGAGGGTGATGGGGTAGTTGAGCTCAAAGCGCGAGCAGTCGGGCGGTGGGCTCAGCGTCCACGGCATCTCCTCGCAGCAGCCCTCGGCGCCACCAGGCAGCGGCACAGGCGGGAAGCCCTGGACCCATGGATGATGAAGATGACGGTCGTTCGTTCAACAGGTAAGGCCTTGAGTGTCCAAACAGGATGAACAGGGGAAAGAAGGGCGCGTACGTTGCGGAAGCCGTCGGTGTGGCCGCCGCTCTCGAGGAGGACGCCGTCCGAGTAGAGCGCCCACGAGAGGCCGCGGTACATGAAGTAGATGTCCTCGTACAAGGCTGACTTGCCCTCTTCCACAGCTGTTCACCAAAAGAAGAGGAAGAAGAGGAGGATGTCATTTTCTGCTGCCCAATGACATTTCATGCCTCAGCGACGTACGCTGGAGGCTCATCTTGATCTCGGTGATGATGGCGTCGATGAAGGTCATCTGCAGCTCCTGCCTCGTCGCCTTCCGGTCCGACAGCCTGCTCGATCGGATGGGCATCATCAACAACAAGAAGATGATGATGCCGATGGTGAAGAAGAAGAAGAAGAAGAGCAATAGTGTACGCGATGTGGAGCTGGAAGGAGAACAGATGCGGGCAGGTGCGGTCCTGCGGCGTGGCGAAGCGCCACGACCCGTAGGGATCAAAGTCGGTCGCAGCTGTGGTGAACACGACAGGTTGTGTAAGACAAAGGAGGAAGAAGACGTTACAAGGAAGGACGAGAGGCGAACCCTGGAAGAAGAAGGGCGAGGACTCGTCGGCGAGCTTGCGGAAGTGGACCGGGTAGTTGCCCGTGATGCCCTCGAGCATCGAACGGACACCGCCGATGCCCACCGCCGTGCGCTCCTGGGCGCGCTTGACCGACGAGCCGAGGATGGCGTTGAGCGGGTAGGCCTCCAGCGGGCCCTGCCTCGACGAGTGCGGCATGTCAAAGGCCTCCAGGTAGATGGCGCCGTTGGGGGCCGAGCCGCGGATGCTCTCGACAACTACGGCGGGCGCGCGCTTGATGTTCTCGCGGGCCTCGGTGAAGGGCTCGGCCCAGGGCATGCCGCCGTAGAGCTCTTCGACCTTCTTGAGGATGGTCGAGTCGCGCGAGCGCACGACTGTCCCGGCCTCGGTCTCGCCAAACTGGTTGGGCGCGACGTAGACGCCGGTGCGGCCCCTCTGCGAGCGACGCTCCAGGTCGGCCTGGCTGACTTCCTCCTCGCGCGCCCTGTCGTCCGGGCTGAGCCATCTCCGGGCCGGTTGGTCAAAGCCATGGCCGCCGGTCTTGTCGCTCTCGCCCTCAACGGGCTCTTCCTTGTTCTCCGACGACGAGGGCGCGTAGCCATGGCCGCCTTCCTCTTCTTCTTGTCGTCGGGCATAGAATCCAGGGAAGCCTGCAAGAAGGCGGACGACATAAGCTTAGACGACATTACTGAGCCAAGCAGGTGAAGAGAAGACGCACCGCTTGTGGTGCCGCCGGTGGCGCTGGTCAGCGAGGTGCCAACCGTCTGGTTGTCGTTAATGATGGTAAGAAAGCTGAAGGAAGACTGATGATTATGATGATGCTGATCCAGGAGGACGTACGCTGAGACTGGAGCCTGTGCCACCTCCAGCTGGCTGAAGGTTGTCAATGCTGAACTCATCCTGAAGCAGGAAAGGGTCAGGTTGAGAAGCCGAATCTGAGCAGATTGGGGAGATGACGAACTGTTTCAAAATAGTCACCGCCCCACAAGATCTGGGAAAGGCAGCGCTGATCGCCAGGGCGACAGATCTCCTCCATGTAGAGCGTGTGTCGTCCGTGGAGAGAAGCCAGTGCGCCCACCACCATGGCCACCAACACCACAAAAAGAAGGATGTTTGGCCTCATCTTGTGTTAGGTGTAGAGGAAGAAAGGATGGATGAAGGAGGGGTAGTTGCTTTCGCTGTTGCCCCTAGACCATCAATCACCTCTCCACCTTCTTCTCTTTTCTTCTTTCCCTCCAGAAGACTGCGCCTTTCCTTTCTGCGATAACACCACCAATCGACGCCTCCCTTTTATCAACAGAGAAAACCAACAGAGAAAATACTTAAAAGCACAAGAAGTTTGTTGGTGGTGGAGGCAACACATCTTGTTGTTGTTGTAAAGTCTGGTGTACACAAGAAGAATAGAGATGGAAAAAGAGCTTGTGTGAAGAAGAAGAAGAAGAAGAAGATAAGTGTGTTGTAGAGAGAAAGAGAGACAGTCAAACTATGGTGAACCCTGACGCCAGGCCGCCCCAGCCGGCGGGGCTGGTCGACGAGGGGCCGCTGGTGGTCAGCTGCGCCGCGCCAGCACGACCGCGCTTGCGGCCGGCCTCGTAGCGCACGCACTTGGCCACGCGGCCCTGCGGGTCAAACGTGCGGCAGAGGCCGTGCTTGACGTCGTCGCGGTAGTGCTTGGCGCGCCACAGGCTGCCGTCCTCGCGCCAGGCGTGGCCCGGCCCGTGCTTGCGGCCGTCGACAAAGGCCTGCTGGCCGGCCAGGCGGCCGCTCTCGTACCACCAGCGGACGAGGCCGTGGACGCGCTCGTCGCGGTACTGGACCTCGAGGGCCTTGAGCCCGTTCGAGGCAAAGTACTCGACGTGCTCGCCCGTGCGCAGGCCAAACTCGAAGCGCGTCGTGCGCCACAGGCGGCCGCTGCTGCGCCACTCGGTGGCCAGGCCGTGCTTGCGGCCCAGCGCGTCGTAGGGGCAGTGCTTGACCAGCTGCAAAGCGCCACCAACGTTGCTGTTGTTGACGACCTCGGAGGCGGGGGCCCAGCGCTTGTACTCGTGCAGGCACTCGATCTGGCGCTTCTTCGTCATGTGCTGCTGCACGGCGGTGAGGACGTCGTCGGGCAGGCAGTCGCGCAGCTCGGGGCTAAAGTGGGCGGCCACCACGGCAGCGCTCAAGTCAAAGAGCTTGGCCAGGGGGCGCCTCGGCCCCGAGGCCGAGGGCTGCATCGACGGCGACGTAGCGCCGACGGTGATGCACGCAGAAGAAGGACCGGGCAAGTAGTGGGGATGCGGCATGATCTGCCAGCAATTATTACTGGTGGCGATGCTAAAGTCGGTGGTAGCAGCAGCCTCTCTAGGGACGGCATCGATGGTCAAGACCTCCTCGTACTCGCTTTGCCTCTCGCGCGCGTCCTTGTACTGGCGCTTGAAGTAGCGGTTGGATTCCTCGACCAGATCGTCCCAGTGCGACTGCGGCTCGAGCGGCAGCACATACTCCTCAACGAGCAACGAGAGCTCTTCTTCGTCGATCGCCCAGGGAGCCCCAATGCAACCACGCCTCTCCCCCGCACCACGTTTGCCGAACGCCAGGTCAACCATTGTTCTGTTTGTCTCTCTTTCTCTTTACTCGCTAATGCTATCGAACGATAATCGCTAGATGAAGTGGTGAAATCGGAAAAGTCTCTGCAGTCTGATGAAATGGCTTGGTTTTTTGGATGGCATTTGGCGACTGGTAGAGACAAAGAACCAGAGATGGGGTCGTCCTCTATTTCAAGGCGCCCCAGCCTGCGTTCTTACTTTTTTCTGTGATGTCCCTCTTCACTGAAATCCTGCTCAGGAGCAAAAAGGCTGGCCTCTTGGTTGGTTGGCACAGCAACTTGAAGAGGTACAAGCAAGTAGTGGACATAAAAGTGGTGCAAGTAAGTTGGTGTTCTCTTTTTATGATGATGCCGTGGTTGAATACATCCATCCTCACATACTACCTCCCCTCTGTTTTCTATCTTGCCAACAAGATGACAGACGGCGGTCTACAAGGCGGCAGTCGGAAACACCACCAAGGCTAGAGCAGATCACGACATCTGGGCGACCTGTTTTCGGGACACAAGAGAAGGGGTAAGGGAAGGGACCCTCAGAAGGGCCACACAAGAGGGGGAAGAATGGAGATGGCCTGACGCACCAGCTCCAGCAGCTGATCGAGGGTGAGCGTGACGCGGCCCGACCGCTGCGGATCGCGCCACTGGAAGAGCGAACGGCCCTGAGCTGTTGTTGACGTACCGTGGGTCAGATCAGGTGTTCGTTGGTGCTTGTGTTTGAGGTGGTTGTGTTGTGGATTGGGGAGGGGGGGGTGGAACCAATGGTGGAGCAGATGAGCAGGAACTGGTGGAAGTTGACGCCGTAGCCGGTCTTGTTGTGGACCATCATGAAGGCCTGCACCACGGGCAGCGAGACCTGCATCGACGACAAGAAAAAGCATCAGAAACCGCACAACAAGCCAAGCCCGACATCCGCGCGCGTGTGCACGTGCCTGGAAGCCTGCGGCGGAGAGGGCGTTGAAGATCTCGCGGGCGTCGATGGTGCCGCTGCGGTCCCTGTCGGCCGCGAAGAAGGCCGCCTGGAGCGACGCCAAAAACTTGTGCATCGCCGCGTACTCGTAAAAGTCTGGCGTCCCGGGCGTTTCAAAACGACGTTAGTCTGCCTTGCCCCCATGAAGAAGAAGAAGAAGAAGCGATGAAGAGAACGCGTCGACAATAACGAGCAGGGGACGAACCGATGCTCCTGTTGCCGTCGCGGTCAAACACGCGCACGAGCTTCGTCGCCACGTCGAGGCCCAGCGGGACGCCGTTGAAGGTGACTGCCGGCCCGCCAGCACCATCCGTCAGCTTCGAGATGAGCACGACGGCCATGAAGAAGAGGGAGAAGAAGAAGAAGAAGAGGAAGGCGATGACGCACTGTTGGCGATCTCGTTGGCGGTGATGCTGCCCGAGCCGTCGCGGTCCACCGAGCGGAACCAGGCCTGGATCTCGTACATCTCTTGCTGCTGGATCTGGTTGTAATACGACGCAAACTGGGCGTAGTGGCCACCACCACCATCATCACCACGTGAGCCGACATGAAGCGCCGTCATGCTAGCAAAGATGTTAAAAAAGTCATAGGCGTGAAGAGCGAGAGTGCTGTACCCAGTTGTTGTTGAAGGAGGTGGGGGGCGGGGCGACAGAGTTGGTCACGACAGTCGTGGTCTGCTGGTGCACGACGGTGCCGGGAGGCGCGCCAGGCCGTCCGCCTGTGAAATCGAATGAAGAATACACATTGGATAGAGAAATGCGATGGATAAATAAATAGAGAATAAATGGTATGGATAAGGGGGAGAACGAATCGCAAAAGACAAGACCGAGAGGCGATGGTGGGTGTTAGCGATGATCTACTGCACCATAAATTTTGAGCAGAAAATTTGACACCGCGTATCTAGCCACCGTGTAAACTCATCGACGAGTCGATACTGAGCGATCAGGTGTGGATACACGGTAAAGAAATCGAATTGAAGGGATTGTGCAGGATGTAGCTACGCACCCACCATGCCAGGATAACCACCAAATGTCGAGGGAGGAACACCATACGCACCAGGGGGAGGAGCGCCATAAGGCGATGGGGCGCCGTAGGCGCCAGGGGGCGGGCCACCAGCAGGGTAACCACCAGGAGCACCGCCAGGGTAGCCGCCAGGAGCACCGCCAGGATAGCCGCCGGGAGGAGGATAGCCGCCAGGAGCACCCGGGTAGCCACCGTATCCGCCTTGACCGTACATGTTGGAGCTGCGATTAAATAAAAAGAAAAGTTTACTGGGGCCAGCGGGTAAAAGTCAACCAGGGGCGCTCAAGATCGTGGGGGGGATAAAGATCAGCAAAGGGATCAAGAGAGAGGTCTACCTGGGCGACGGGACAACAACAAAAGCGGTGGAGTACTCGCTTATGTGAAAGTTATACTGTGGTGCCTTTGCTGAGCTTGCCCATTGGTGGCAGCTCTTGGCCTTTCACCCCAGTTTTCTCCTGTTATGCACAGACAAGCTTGTGGTGGCTGGAAAAACAATTAGAAAAAAAAAAAGTGCACAATAGAAATATACATGTATATTGTTGTGTGTAGAGGCAGTATAACATAAGACCCCTCTCCTCTATCACTTTTTCTGTTTTTGTTACCCCTGAAGGGAAGCCTCAAAACGTGGTGGTCTTCTACCTCTTCCTCTTCCCAATCAGGCTGTTGTTGTAGCAAGTTAGGCGTGCTCGTGGCCGACATTGTAAGAAGCCTGTCCGAAGCGACCACCAAACACAACCTGGCTTCGGTCGTCCTCCTCCCTGCATGCATCCAACAGCGTCGTAAGAGACTGCTGCATCATCAAGAGGCTTGGCTTTTAGGGAAAGGTGGGACACGCACTCGTTCTCCTTGCCCTTCTTCCTCTCCCAATCGTCATCGGCGTTGACCGTTCGCATCTCCGTATCGCCGGTGGCCTTCCGCTTCTTGCCAAAGTGCTTCCTGTGGGGCGGTGATGAGAGGAGCAAAATGAGGATGAGGATGATGCAAGGTACGCCTGGCTTGCGAGAGGCAAGGCCAAATGGGGCGCGTACCGGTACTGGGCCTCGATCAGCGCGGCCAAGTTCCACTCGTCAAGTCGGTCCAGCAGACTCTTTTCTGCACACGCCCAATCCCTGGAATGTCAGCAATTTTTGAAGACTCGACAGGGCAAAGGGACTGTGCGCACCCCTCTCCTCGCCCTCGGCCAGGGCGTCGTCGATCTGGTCGTCCTCGAAACGGTAGGCCATCTGACGATGGGCCACGACGTCGACGCCCTTGTCCTCCTCGGCGCGCGTGTAGCGAACGCCGATCGTGAACCTGCCATTGTTGGTTACAACATTAGTGCTCCTGTTCATGAAGATGATGGCGATGACGAAGAAGAGAAGAACGTGGTGAAAGGTACGCCACCTGATGAACAGGACGATGGCAGCGGTGTTGACCACCGAGATGGCGATGGTCATGAGGATGGCGATGATCTGCCAGCCCAGCAGCTCGCCGCCGCCAAAGAGGACGCCGTCGAAGCCGGCCGGGTTGATGTCCTTGGAGCCGAACCAGCCCAGGAGGAAGGCGCCCACCATGCCGCCCACACCGTGGCAGATGAACACGTCCAGCGAGTCATCCACGTACTTCATGAACCACCTAAAAATGGCCGAAAAATAATAAGAATAATAAGATATGATTTTTTTTAATGAAAAGTAAATAAATTGAAATTAAAAAAAAATTCGAGGACGAACCGGCCGGCGCAGCGGGCCTTGATGTAGACGAGGGGCCAGGCCACAAGGGAGGCGATGCACCCGATGGCCAGCGCGCTCTGCGAGCCGACGAAGCCGCTGCAGGGCGTGATGACCACCAGCCCGACGATGGCTCCCGAGAGCGGGCCGACCTAGAGGCCACAGAAACAACAACAACACGCAGGGTGAGGCCACGTTCCTCGTCATCACATCGGCCCTCGCCGAGGTGCGCCAGGCGCATACCACAGTGACGGCCCGCTTGGTCAGGGCGTCGATGGCCATCCACGTGCTCATGGCCGTGGCGGCCGAGATCTGGGTGTTGGTCATGGCCTGTGCGGCGATGTCGTTGGCGGCAAGGGCCGAGCCGCCGTTGAACCCAAACCAACCAAACCTACAAGATCCAAAATGGGAATTGTTTTATTTAGGATATTTCTTTTCTTTCTTTTGTAACAATAATATAATATAAATAAAATAAAATAAAAGATGTCTTTGTGATCGCGTACCAGAGGATGACGGTTCCGAGGACGAACATGGGCACGTTGTGACCGTCGGGCGGCGAACGGAGGTCGATGTTGCGCCGCGGGCCGCAAAGGATGCACGCCGTGAGGGCAGACCAGCCCGAGGCCATGTGCACGACGGTGCCGCCAGCAAAGTCCAGCGAGCCCAGGTCCCTCAGGAAGCCCAACTCGAGCACGCCATCTGAATTGGTCTTGGCCGACCAGATCCAGTGGGCTGATATATTTGTTTTTGGTTTTGTTTTTTTTTTTTTTTTGTTGAATATTTTAGAACAAATTCATGTCAACATGTTGGACACGGGGAAGGAGAGCATACCGACGGGATCGTAGACGATGGTGGCCCACAGGAAGACGAAGACGATCCAGGCGCGGAAGGAAATGCGCTCGACCAGCGCACCGGAAATGATGGCCGGTGTGATGACGGCGAACGTCATCTGGTAGAAGGAGTAAATGGAGTGCGGGATGGTGGCCGCATAGTCGGGGTTGGGGCCATGGTCCACGTCCCTGCACCGACACCAGCAAGCAATATTAGAATGCAACGTCACAACAAGAATAATTACATAAATAACATAATAAATGATACGATTTTTTTTTTTAAGAAACCAGGGCCAGAGGGTACGAACCGAAGACCAACCCACTCACCACCACCGAAGCCCTTGGAATACCACCCAAAAGAAAACGAGTAGCCGAACCACACGTACTGGATCGTAATGACGCCTGTTGCCAGGAAAATGTACCGGTTAGCGGGGCGTGCGCTCGAGGGCCTGACGTCCAAATAAAGCAGAACAGACAATAAAGAGAAAAATAAAATGAAAAGAACAGAGGAAGAAGAGGTACCAATGGTGGCAATGCTCATGTAGAGGGTGTTAAGGAAGTTCTTTTCTCGGACCAGACCACCGTAGAAGAGTGCCAAGCCGGGGGTCATGAACCACACAAGCCCGGTAGAGACAAGCACATAGGCGGTATCGCCAGGGTCGATACAGGCTACACTAGTGGGGCCGTCAGCGGCACATTGGGCTGCGTCGTATGGCATGACTTGTTGGAGTATGACCGAGCGAGGGCGAGGGAGAGTTGATTAGACGAGTTCAAAAACAAGATTATCTGAGGGAAGCGCTTAAAAGCTGCATAAAATTGCATTTAGCCACCTTGGTCCTCACTTACCTTTGCTGTTGAAACCGGAAGCTACGATTTACGTTGCTCTCTCTGGTGCGGTCTCGCCTCTTCCTCTCCCGCCAACAACACACGCGCTCCAGCCGGGCTATGAGAAAGTCGTCTGCCCAACAGGTTGCCGGCCCCTTATTTCGCCTTGTCCCAACGGGAACTTCTTACTCGTTGCGGCAACCATGTTCTCGATCAGGGGACACCGTCGACATTTTCCTTAAATCGGCGCAAGGCGCGTGGAGCATGTACCCTGAGGGTGCTGAGCTTCGAACTCCGGTAACTTGCCCGATCGGAAACGTGCAGCATTTCTGCTGCTTCAATAATTAGTTGTTATGTTTTGTTTTAATAATAAAAATAATCATTTTTTTGATTTTTGATGTTGGTAAAATAAATCAGTTTTATAATGAAAAAATTTATGTATTTTTTGTAAGAATTGTTTGTACAAAGCGCGGGCGGTCCTACGTGGTTAGTAGCCGTCCTTGAAGGAGGCCAGGGCGGCCTTGACCCGCCGACGCAGGAGGGCCTTGCGGTCGTTGAGCTCGGCCTCGGTCACGCCGGGCCCCACGCGCGTGGCGTAGCTCTCGATCAGTCGCTCGATATCGACTCCCTCGTCCCTCGTCGGCTGCGGCGCCAGTGAAGGTGAAGAAGACGAAGAGGACGAAGGAGAGGAAGGAGATGGCTGTTGTCGCTCGATGGACTCGACCTTGTCCCGGATGGAGGTAACTTCGTCCTGAAGCGCTTGGAACTGGATCTGGAGGACCTGGATGCCCTGCAGGATCTCCGGCAGCACCGACGCCAGCTCCGCGCCTCCCACGACGCCAGCCCCTGCCTCGGCCTCTGGCGACAACGAAGACGATGATGTCGACGACGCCACCTCGGGCTCGCCCCAGAACTGCTGCTGTTGTTGTGGCTGATGTCCACCTTCATAATAGTCAGGCGGCGGCCGCACGTCGTGCTGCTGTTGGTGTTGTTGATGAGGCTGTTGGTGGTGTTGAGGATGATGGTGGTGGTGAGGATGTTGTTGCTGCTGCTGCTGCTGTGCGGCGGCCGGCGGGGCGACGGGAGCGTCGAGCACAGACGTGCGGCAGATGGGGCAGGTCTGCTGGCGCTGCAGCCAGTTGAGGAGGCAGTGGAAGTGGAGGATGTGTCCGCAGGGCAGGCGCTTGGCCTGTGTGAGCTCCTCGCGGCACACGATGCAGATCTGCTCGTTGGCCGCCAGCTCGGCCGGCGTCACGTCGGGGAACCTGCCAGCTTCCGTGTCAACAACAAGAACGACAACTACAAGAACGACGATGATGATGAACAAGAGGCGATGGGCTGGAGATGAGGCTGATGTACCGCTCATTCATGTTGGCGGTGGCCTTGCGGTAGCGGATGAGGCTCTCGACGCACTGCCTGAGGGAGCGGAGGGTCATGTACACGTTGCGGATGATGTGGAGCGGGAAGCTGTAATAGGTGATGATGATCCCAAAGAAGACAAGGTAGACCAACAGCTGGAAGATATCGCTGATGGCCTCCAGGTAGAGGATGATGGCCCCCTTGCGCTCCCACGTGCCCTGGTGGCGACTGTCGATGACGTTGATGATGAACTTGGCCGCTGTGGAGAGGACGGTGGCCAGCAGGATAAGGAACTCAAAGCCAAAGAGCAACATCATTGAGGGCCCGCGCGCCATGGTCACCAAGGCTGCGCGGTAGAGCACGGCCACGTCTGCGGCGACGAGCAGGAGCATCAGTGTGAAGATGCGCGTCGATGTGAGCGTTGAGACTGGCGTGTGCTGAATCTGCACCATGAGGGGACATTAGAGCCTCGCGCAGTGGCATAAGCAAGCGGCCAACGTACGAAATCGACCCGATCCTGGGCTAGCCAGTGGAAGATTTTGCAGAAAATGAGGATGGTAAACCACGTGATGAAGCTTGTGTTGAATTCTGAGCGAAAGATCGTCATAGTGAGGAGGATATCCATGACCGTGCCCCACACCTTGTCGGTGAGGTGCTCGATCTCGATTTCACGCAGCTTGCCCAGGAAGAGCTTCTTCAGCCCTTGCCCGAGTAGAATTACAAGCAGGAGGGCGAAGTTGCCCAACACCTTGTATGCAACAATTGAAAGAGGCGATCAAAGCACAGTCAGCACGAATGTCTTGCTCAGCGCGTGCCATGTCGGCGTGAGGGTGAGGCGAACCATAGAGCTGGCTTTGGACTTGCTGAGGTAGAGCATCGATGGAAAGAACTGCTCCTTGCTGTGGAACGCGTTAGCGACACAACCCGCGGCTAGGAGCGTGCTGCCGACCGCATAGACCAACATATTCAGCCTCATCTTTGGCACGGGTAGCCTAATCAGGCCCTTCTTCTGCTTGAGTTTTCCTGCCGTTTCTTTTTCTTCTTTGCCCTCAACACGTAGCGTTACACCATTGGTTAGCTAAATGCTGCCATATTTCCGACCAAAATGGAAATTTCTGTGACTCGATACAGGAGGATTGCAGTTCAGCGTTTTGATAACTGATTGGTGAGGCGTTGGTCGGGCGCGTTTTTCTGCTGCGTTGTTGTCTTCTTGTGTTCGTTACTTTCTGAAGCACTCGCCTAATGCAGTCGATTGCTAAGCTCTCTACTCGTGCGGCCTCGCGCCAGGTGCCCCACTCATCCTCTGCGCTTGACCGGTCCATTTCTATGATGCATTTTAAAGTTGAAAAAAATAGACTCGATTATTAATCTCGTTACCTCAACTCGCTGCAGGCCGTAACTGCTGCCGGCAGGAGCTTTCACACGTCGAGGTCGTCCCTTGCTAGCACCACCAAGCTTTTCATCGACAACGAGTTCGTCGAGTCCAAGGCCACTCAATTCGTTGATGTCTTTGACCCGGTACGGCTTGGCGCCTCCCCCAGCCCACGTTTCATGTGCTGACGCTTGACGGAACTTATTGCAGGCCACCCAAGAGCTGGTGACTCGTGTGCCGATCGCCACCAAGGACGAGATGCAGGCCGCCGCCGAGTCGTCCAAGAAGGCCTTCCGGCAGTGGGCTGAAACTCCTATCAGCGCCCGCGTTCGTGTCATGTTCAAGCTCCAAGCCCTCATCTCTGAGAACATGGTTCGTTTGGCCTATCAACTTCATGCAAGTTTATATTAATAACAATATTATTAATAATCTGAAACAAATTGTCGACTACGAAGGCTAAATGAATCTTTTTATCCAATTTGCAGGAGGAGATCGCTCGCTGCATCACCAAGGAGAACGGTAAGACTCTGGTCGACGCCAGGGGCGACGTCTTCCGCGGCCTCGGTACGCCATCTGCATCACTTTTTACATTCTACTTTTTTTAAA
>NAVB01000056.1:0-23663 GCA_002179805.1 Acanthamoeba lenticulata | reverse complement strand
TCTTATTTTTTTGCTTGTAGCCACAAGCATTCTCTGGCCTCCTTGTCGCTTACGTCCTGTCGCAGGGCCGATCGCGTGCTGGAGAGACTGCTGCCGCTGATCCGGTTCCCTCTACTCGAGACCAGTTTTCTGCTCGAGGAGGTGGGCAAGAGCCCCGTCCTGGAGATCCTGCCCGTTACGCATGAGCTCTTGCATGAGGCGTTCAGGTGGCTCTCCACTCTATCCCTGTACATAACACTTGTGTGTCTGACCTCCGTCGTGCGTTCAGATATAAGCTTCATCCCTCGCAAAGCACTCTCACCAAACGCTGTAAACCGAGAAAAGGTGCTTTCGCGTTTCCTCTGCATCGTTCATGACATTTGCTCACGGTCGGACTGTGTTCAGGCGCATTGAAGTGGTCAAATACGGACAAGAGCGACTACATCATGCTGAATGACAGTCGTTTGACGGCCTCCTACCGCGCCTCGTCTCCGGCCAACCACTGGAGCACGGTTTTGGCAGATTCCTACGTGACGTCGTGCGTGCCTCTGGCCTCTTCTCTCCCATAGCTCCAATTCTTATCCGCAATTTATCTCCAGGCCTGCGCAAAAGACCTACTGCCTTCGAGTGGACAGCTGCAGCTCGGGTTGGATTTTCATCGGCGTCGCCGGCCGCAGGTGGACTGGCTGGCAGAACGTGCGTTCTGGTCGCGGCCGACGGGGCATAGGCGCAGCCTCCTGTATGCCTTCTTTCCCTCCCTCCTCGGCCTCAGCTTGTCACGCTGTCGTCCTCCTTATCCTTTCTGCTTTTGGCCTATCGCGCAGCTACCTACATTGGGCTCCAAGCACCGAGCTGGAGCATCTGCTCGTCGCCTGGGTGGGGCCGGACTGAACAGAACGGGTCCAACACCCCCTACGGCCCCGCCTCCGGCTTCACAACCGGTACCGCCGGCGGACATGTCGCTTGCAGCCCAGGCCACATCGCTGACGCTCAATACGCACAACACAGGCGATGTGATCAAGATCATAATCGACATGAACGCGCGAACGTTGTCCTATGCTCTCAATGGCGTTGGCCTTGGCGTAGCTTTCTCTGGCCTCCCCGATGAGGTATGTCCCTCACCCGTTGGTCGTCTGTGGCGAGAGGTTTGACAAAGGTTTCTTTCTTGTCCTCTGCGGCACGTAGGTGCGGCTGGGTGTGACGTTTCACGGGCCGGGCGATCGCGTGACCATCATCCAAGACGACCACTAGCGTGTTGTTGCACTGCTTCTGCAGTGGTGGTCAAACTTGTCTCGAGTGAATGCTGTACTTTTGTGCTTTACTGTTGCTGTGTCTGCTGGAGCTCGGCAATCTGCTTCTTCAACGCGGCGTTCTCCTTCTTCAGCTCGGCATTCTCTTTCTTCAGTTCAACATTCTCCTTCTTTATGGTCTCCACCGTCGCGGCGTCCTCGATCGACGCCCCAAGTTTCTGTCGCACAAAGCTGTTGGTGTTTACACAGAGTCAGCTAAGAAGGCTAACCACATGACGGCAGTGCTACGTACTCCAGGGCGCTGCTAGGCTTGTCATGCTCCTCGTAGAGCCCAACCAGCACTGCACCGCGCCACAAGCATTCAATTGAAATGGCGTTAATGCAAGAGGCCCTCAGGGGGCAGGGTACCCTTAGTGAGGGAGTCGATTACGCCGCTCTTTTCAAGATAGCCCCTGAATTCTTCTTTCTCGGCGGTCTAAACGCAGCAATTAAGACCAGCAATCGGATGGAAGTGGCGGAGGGAAGTGTCGCACCTGCATCTCTCTGTGTCGTTCTTTTTGTGTTCACTGCAAGTTTGCGCCTTTTTCTTTTTTCCTGCCTTTTCCCTTGGCAACATCCACCACATTCAACCTCTTGTGGCTCCTTGCCTGGTGGAGGTGAAGCATGACAGCCATCGTAAAGTTCACGCCGATCTATGGATCAAAATCGGAGGGACCCTTCTGCTCCCTGCTCGAAATTGACGAGTACCGCATTCTGCTAGATTGTGGTTGGGATGACAAATTCGACCTTGCGGCCGTCGAGGAGGTCAAGCCGTTCATTCCCAAGATCGACGCTGTGCTCTTGTCCCATCCTGATCTCCTCCATCTGGTAAAATGCGCTCTCTCCTCGTGGTCAGTGTGCAGCACCTCACTCGCCCGTGCTCCAGGGTGCCTTGCCACTCCTTGCAGGGAAGTGGGGCCTGAAGGCAAAAGTGTATGCCACCATGCCCATCTTCAAGATGGGCCAGATGTTCCTCTACGATGCCTTTGAGTCTCGCCGCAAGGACGAGGACTTTGACGTGTGGAACCTGGACGATGTCGATGCCGCCTTTAACGAAGAGCGCTTCGAGCAGCTCAAATACTCGCAGCACGTGCGACTCACAGGCCGCGGCGCCGGCATAGAGCTTACCCCGTACCCCAATCCTCTTGATGTTGTTGCTGTTTAAGTCTTCCTTGGGCCACCCGCTCACATGTGGCTGTGCAGGTACGTGGGTGGCCACATGATCGGAGGCACCGTGTGGAAAATCACGAAGGACACTGAAGAGATCCTCTACGCTGTGGACTACAACCACAAGAAGGAGCGACATCTCAACCCGACGGTGCTCGAGACACTCAACCGGCCCACACTGCTCATCACCGACGCTTTCAACGGCATCACCACGCAGAGCTCGCGCCGTTCCCGCGACATGGACCTACTGGGTACGCGCTCATGAGTGCCTTAGGAATTGCCATGCTCACGTCGCACGATGCCGCCTGTGCGCAGACTCCACCATGAAGACGTTGAAGGGCGGCGGAAATGTTCTCCTGCCCACTGACACGGCCGGTCGAGTTCTCGAATTGCTGCTCACGCTCGATCAGCATTGGGCGTACGTCCATCGCGCTTTCTTGACGTCTTTCCATTGTTGAGTGCTAACGGCCACACGGCGTGGATTTACGACACGTCGCAATGTGCAGCTACTACCGGCTGAGCCAGTACGGGCTCGTGCTGCTGGAGAAGCAGGCCTACAACACCATCGAGTTCGCCAAGAGCCAGCTCGAGTGGATGTCCACGGCCGTTCAGAAGAGCTTTGATCGCGACCGCGTGAATCCCTTTGAATTCAAGTGCTCAGCTCCCCCCCCCCTTTCCAGTCTTCCCCCGCGCTTGTGCTTCTCTTGCTTCCTTGGCGCATGAGACGCTAATTTTGGGCGATGCTTTGTTGCAATGACCCCCCAGATTCGTGCGATTGTGCCACAACATGGAGGAATTGGCAGCGGTGCCGAAACCGATGGTCGTGTTGGCCACGACTGCGTCCCTCGAGTGGGGCTTCGCGCGCGACCTGTTTGTGGAATGGGCCTCCAACCCACGTCACCAGATGATCTTCACGGATCGACCGCAACCCGGCACTCTGGGCCACCTCGTCCTCACTAAGCAGCCTCCTCAGCTCGGCCTCGAGGTGCGTCTCCAACGTTCTCACATGATTTCGTGCAAACCCATGGGTTAATTCTTTTAATTTATTTTACTTTATTTTCTTCTCTTGGGGCAGCTGCGCCGACGGGTGCCGCTTGAGGGCGCCGAGCTCCGGGACTGGCGGCAGAAGCAGCAAGAGGAGAAAGCCCGTAAGCAGCTCGAAGAACAGCAAAAGGTTCGTGTGCGCGCGACAACTGGTCCAGCCTTTTTTCGGCCCTGTGTGTGCTCATGCCTCTCGACCACCAGCGAGAGGAGGAGGAGCGACTAAGGAAGGAAGCTGAGGAGGATGATGATGAAGAAGACGACGTGTCCCTCCTGTTCCACACCTCCGCCCACTCCTTCAATCCCTTCAAGGAGAACTGTGACTGGTGCCTCCATCGTGACGAGCTCTTGATTTTATTGTGTTATTTTACAAATTCTTAACAAAAATTGTCTGCAGGTTCGCGCCAAAGAGCAGCGGAAGCTACTACGAGCCGCAGGTGTGCCCGCTGTTCCCGCACGAGGACGTGCGGCAGAAGTTCGACGATTACGGCCAAGTGATCGACCTCCAGCATTTCCTCCACCCACCAAGCCAGCGCGATTTCCCGCTCACGGCCGACTCGCTGGTACCCGCCTCCTTGCTCTTCCCTTTATTATGATCCTCCCCTTGACTGAGTCAGTGTGGCGGCTGCGCTCTGTGCCCCGTCCCATGCAGAACGCGCGCGGCGAGGGAGGCGAAAACATGGAGACCGAGAACGAGGGCCAAGCGATGGTCGAAGAGGAGGTCCTGCCCACCAAGTGCATCAGTACGCACCTTTTCTCCTCCTTCCCCGTATTCCTCCAGTCTATCCTTCTCCCGCCATGCGTGTCGCAGTCCGGTGCGTATCTCACGGTTGGGGACAACACAGCGGAGGAGCGGAAGGTGGAGCTCAAATGTATGATCAAGTACATCGACTTTGAGGGCCGGTCCGACGGCCGCTCGATCAAGACCATCCTCAGCCATGTCGTCCCGCGCAAGATGGTACGTAGGCTTTCGGTTCCTTGATGTACATGACCATGCCCATCATCGCTACACAACAACGCGCAGGTGCTGTTCCACGGCATGCCTGAAGCAGTTGAGCACCTGAAGGAGTACTGCGCCGAAGCGCGCACGGTGTGCAACAGCGTCCACACCCCGGACGACAAGCAGACCCTCGACCTCACCTCTGATACCAACATTTTCCGAGTGCGTTTCCGCAGAGGGGGCCTCCTCCCCCCTTGAGCAGCTCTTCCACTAACTGAAGCGGTTCATGATGCGACTGCCTACGGCTTTAACAGGTCAAGGTCAAGGAGGCGCTTCTCAAGTCACTCGAGGAGGACTTCATGAAAGTGGGCGACCGGGAGGTGGCCTACGTCAATGGCGTGCTCCGCCCCACTGGCTTTGCTCCGCGCCTCGGTTCGCTCTCATCTCGCCCGCATGCGCGGCCTCATGACCCACACGGACTGATTGGTCACCAAAGCAGGCGCGGCGGGAGCGGAGAACATGGATCTGGAATTGGAGCAGGCGCCGGAGGAGCTCATCCCACCGCACGATCCTGTCTTTGTGGGCGAAGTGCGACTGTCCGACTTTAAGGACATCCTCACCCAACATGGCTTCCGCGTATGCCTCCCCCCCCCCAAAAAAAACAGTCATCTTCATGGCCTGCCTCTATCTCGCCCGCCCAACACGTGAACGGATTGTTCACTCACGATGGCGCACAGACGGAGCTGGCGGCCGGTGTGCTGGTGTGCAACGGCGTGGTGATGCTCAAAAAGGTATGAGTTTTTTGTGATGAGCTACCCTGGCAGTCGTAGCGTCAGCCAGCTTAACACTCTTGTGGTGCAGGAGACGGAAGGCCTCAGTGGGCGAAGCAAGATAAGCGTGCAAGGCGCTCTGTGCGACGACTACTTTGCCATTCGCGACCTCCTCTACACGCAATTCCACATTCTTTAAAGAGCTTGTTTTTTTGGTTTTCTTTTTTTTTCTTTTGTCTTTTAATACAAGAAAGTGAATTTTACAAGAACTGTATCCCGGAACGAGAAAGTGTGTAGTTTGAGGGGATAAAGTGCGGTGGCATGTTGTGTTTACAGGATAAGCAATGCAAAAGAAACAAAAGTACATGATGTCATAAAGTGGCCTTCGACGCGAACCGCCACTGTTTAGCGGCCGGGCTGGAGAGGCACAAGCGCGTTGTGCCGCAGGCGCATGGAGTTGGCGCCGAGCAGACGCTTCTCGAGCTTGAGGAGAGCCGAGAGGAAGCCGCGGTTGGGGCACACGACCGGTCGTGCCTGGCACACGAAGGCGTAGGCTTTGGCCAGGGACCAGCGGTAGCGGTGGATGAGGTAGGCCGTCATCAGTGCTGGTCCGCGGCTCCGGCCCGCGCAGCAGTGGATGAGCACGGCGCCGCCCTTGCCGCCTGACGCCTGGGCTGTGAGCGCGAGGTCAATGAAGGCAAAGGCCGCCTCGAGCGCGTTCTCAAAGTCGGCTTCGTGTCGCGACGAGTCCAAGAGCTCGCATCGGTGGTAAATCGGACTCCAGCCTTCATCGCGCGGACCTTCGTCTTCGCGATCGCAACGCAGGTAGGCGTCGTCGTCCACCTCGTTCATTTCTTCGTCACTCGTTGAACCGGCAGATGTGCAGGCGGTGGTGGAGGAAGAGGAGGAGGAGGAGCTAGAAGAAGGCGCTTCAGGTGGTGGCGCAGTGGCAAAGCAGTCGGCTAGGCCCTTGGCACAGTTGACGATGTGCGTGATGTTGAGGCGCTGCAACTCTGCCTGGTCGGAGGCTACGTGCTTGTCGCCGAGGAATAGCTTAGGGACGATATAGCTCACGGGCGCGGGCCGGACAAGATCCTGGATGGTACACTTCACTTTGACCTTCTCGCGCATTGTGACGGTGGTGGGAGTCGCTAAAGGGGTTGTAACAAGGAAGGAGGATATCGTTCTTCTGTCGGTTGAGGTTGTCGCTGCTGATGGTGGCGATGCAAATGAAGAACATTAAGCAAATGGGAAAAGTGAACTAGCGCGTGTGTGAACTACAAGTAGTATCCGAACTGAAGTCGGCGTGGACGAGGCGCTTTGGGGAGGCCTCCTCTTTGGCTGAAGTATCGGCGCGGAAGTGAGGCGAAATGCGAAGTGAAGCACCGACGGTCTGGTAGGTGCCTGCGAATCGAAGTGACGGCTTTGGCGGAGGCAGCGGGAACCCATACCGCGCCGTACGGGGCTTCGCCTGAAATCGACGGAGTTTTCGCACTTGCACTGGGACCTCCCTGGCTTCTCCATCTCCGGTCCGCCGCTTTCACTGAAGCACCTGTTCCAAGCACCATCTTCAGGTCTGTGCCCTCCCTTATTTCTTCTTCTGGCTTTCTTTGTGGAGAAAAGAAGATATATTGGAAAAAATAGGGCGAACTACTCGCCCGGAACGGAAATGGGACAGAAAAGAACGAAGAAGAGCGAATTAAGGAAGGTGAGTGGTTGTGGAAGGCTCGATGCCCTGCTTGATCAGCTTGCCCTCCTCCTTCTTGGCCGGGTTGCGCGTGATGGCGCCCTGGACTTCCTTGATGGTGCCCTTGATCTTCTGACCCAGGCCGACGTGATGCGCGTCGGTGCCGTGGTGCATCATCCCAGCCGTCTCAGCCCGAGCAGGCTCCTGCACGATGGTCTCCTTGTGGATGACCGGGTGCTCGGTCGTGATCTCGGTCTTGTGGACTGGTTGGATGTGGCGCTCCTTCTCGTGGATGACTGGCTGCACGTGGTGCTCGTGGTGGACGACCTCAGGGTGCTCAAACACAATGTCCTTTTTCACAATGGGAGCGTCATGGACGACATTGGCCCCAGTGCCGAACTGGGCGCCTGAGTGCACAGAAGGAACCGGGTAGCCACCGACAGGCGTCTTGGTCTCGTGGTGAGTGGCAGGAACGTTGGTCGACATGTTGCACTACAGAAGAGGAAAGCGTAAGCACTAGTGACAGCACACATGCCGGGACAAGGGGAGAGAACGCGTACAGTGTTAGGTGGTGTGGATGAGTGATGTGTAGTGGTTTTGTGTTATGGGGGCCAGTAAAGTGGAGGACCATTTAAACTGTGCACCAGTCATAGCCCTACCCTCGAGATCCAGCAAAACGGGCCAAAATCCGCCAGAAGAGGCAAGGATCGAGCAACTGGCCCCGCAGACCACACCGTCACCTTTTGCGAAAACTCACCAAATCCGCAGAGACATGAAGAAGAAGAGGAAAAAAGAATTTTTAGTGGGAGAAGAGGCTACACAGGGCGGGATCACTCGGAAGTGGTGAAGAAATCGTCGTCGTCGAGCGCGCGGTGGTTCGCAAACATGTCATAATCGGAAGGACCCATCCGCACGGCCTGCTCGTAGAACTGCTTGAGGCCCAGCATGAGCTTCCTCTTCTCCTCCAGCGGCCACGAAGCGTTCTGGCCGATCGTACGGGCAGCCTCCTGCCAAGGGCAACACACACGACACAGCACAGCAACAACAAACGGTGGATGGTTGGTGGCGTTGCATAAATGGATGAGGGAGAGCGAGCAGGCGTCGAGGAACCTCCATCTGCTTGGTAAGGAGACCGTGCAGGTCCTCTCCTTCTTCCTCGATGCCCTTGAGTTCCAGGTTGAGCGGCACGAAGAGATCAGTGTGGTAGAGGAGGTCCCTCTCCTTGGGCCACGTCCACTTGGGCTCCGGCTTGGGCTTGCCGGCCCTGCGTGCGCGTGCGTGCATATACATCGAGTGTGTGGGTTGAGCTGCGGCGCCGAGAGGGAAGAGGAAAAGAGTGTTTGGCGTACCTCTTGGCGTGGCGACGCGCGATGCAACGCTCGAGGAAGATGCGGTACTTCTGCCTACGGATGCGCTTGGTCTTGACAGTCTTGTTGATGACTTCAAAGTGCGGCTTGAGCGTGCCCAAGAGCCTCGTGCCCCAAGTGGTCATTTCGTTGGCCATGGCTTCCCAGTCGTCATCTCCACCCTCGGCCACAGCGGTGCTGAGGGAAGTCGAGTCGGTCGACGTCTCCTTCTCGCCGCGAGCTGTAACCTTGGAGAGGCTCCTGTCGTCATCATCAAACTCGCCCCCCTCCGCGAGGGATCGCGGCTCATCTTCGAGCGAAACAGAAGAGGCACGGCGAGTGCGCGTAAAATTGGCAAAAGCATCCTCAGATGGACGCGGCCGCTGCGGCTTGAGCGGATCAAATTGCCGGGCTGGACGGAACTTCTTCTCTCGTCTCTGATCCTTTCGCGGCTGCAGTGCCGCATCTCCGTCTTTGGCCGTCGTGTCAGTATCGAGCTGGTTCGCCATTTGCTTGGCCCAATTTCCCGAATCTGCGGACGACGGAATACGCCCACGTCCCGCCGCGGGACGTTGCTGCTGCTGCTGCTGCTGCATAGGTGGGTTTGAGGGGCCCTTGGCGGCTGCTTGCTTGAAGAGGTCGAGCAATTCGTCCGCCGAGGTGGAAAGGGGGCGCCTGCTCAAGGCACTCAAGGCGAGTGGCGGATTCGAAGATCCTGCTAACAAGCAGGAGCCTCGTCCTTGTGCTCGCAGAGCCAAACCGGCTGTTCTCCTCATTATGCCGTACCGATTGAAGAATTGTGTGTTTTCTTCCCCTCCCGGGAAGAGCACGGAAGCATTTCCTCTCTTGTTTCTCGCATTATTTCCAAAAAGGAAAAGAGTTGGCGCAACGCCACCTCAGCACAGCCACCACACAAGTTCAAGTTCCAGCAAAGCAACCCCAAGCAAAACATTGACAGCAAATCAATTCCGTCGATCTGATTGGAGAGTTGCACAATGAAGACAGTAGATGCCTCTCTCGAGGAAAACAGAAACGTTACTTGGTTTGGTATGTTGGATGCCTCTTGTCTGCGCCACACGAATAATCTGATCACGTGCACACGTTTTCGATATGTACAGATAGCAAGGGCACGTGGGTGGCCTACCTGTCTCTGATCGCTGTTGCCAGGTGCGGATCTTTACATCGTTACATGTAATGTCTCGTGGCATTAATCGCGGCTGTGCAGAATTTTCCTGTCATTTGTGCCTGGAATTGACGCTTCCACCGCGTGGACAATCACTAACCTCGGCCACGCGCTGGTACGGCAACCCATCGCACGTTCGATTCCCATGGCTTCGCTTCAAATTCACCGTTCACGCCTGCCAGGGTACTTGGATGGCCTTCCACTGGAGCAAAGGAACGCCTTTTACTGGCTCTGATCAGGACAAATACGCCAAGTTGACCATGTGGGAACAGTTGGACCAAGGGATCCAGTTCTCTCCCACGCGAAAGCTGCTGACTGTGGTTCCCATTGTGCTGTACATGCCCCTTTCACTACCGCGCGTGCGCTTTGTGTGTGTGTGTGTGTGCGACTGACCGCTTTACTTTTGGACGATTGTTGTGGGGGTTCTCAGGTTCCTTATCACTACTCACTACACGCAATACAACTTCCTGATGCTGGTGATTAACCTGGTCGCCCTCATCGTGCTGCTGGTCTCCAAGCTGCCCCGCATGCACAAAGTGCGTCTCTTTGGCCTCAACTCTGGCCCCGGCTAAAGAGTTTCGACAGCCCCTCCAGCTCTTCCTCGTGCCTCTTTCTCTCCGCTTTGACCTCTCCTCCCTACCAATCCCCCCCTACACGCACGCTTGCGATGCAACGTCCCCACCATGTTCATAGTTTGCATCGAGGAATACACCCTGCTTCCCCGCGTTCCTGTCCTCTTTCGTGCAACAGGTTGCCATAACCCCCCAAGCTCGCAAGAGAGGAGAAAGTTGGGGAGGGGTATGCTTGCTTGTTTGAACTTCTTCTTTTTCCCGCAGCAACCGAAGACACCCCGTACTGTGGGAGGCCAGAACAGGCAACACGCGCCCTCCACATGGGGTGGATGGTGTCCAAACCACCACCACTACCCGGGTGGCCGCCTCCCGCCAGGCGCGCTCTGGTTTAGCCGTAAACAACCTGCGGTGGGCCCAAAAGCAAGACAGTCAGGGGACGCTGGAGCAGAGAAGTCCCTTCCCACACGCAAAGAGAGAGAGAGAGAGCAAAGCGGGAGGGAGATGTGCCTTGAGCTTGCCCATCTTCTTCTTGCGGGCACGGCGGGCCTCCTTGTCGGCGGCCTTGGCCTGCACCTCGGCTGGGAGCTCCTTGAGCTTCTCCTTCTCGCTGGCCCTCTTCTCGGCCTTCTTCTGCTGCGCAGCCTCCTGCCTCTGCGCGTGCTCAGCCTTGGCCTCCTCTTCGGCCTTCTGCGCCCTCTTCTTCTCGGCCTTTGCCTTGGCCTGTGCGTGGTGTCAACAGGGAGGCCGTGAACACACACAAGAGCGCCGCTTGATGGATTGAAGCCTGGGCGTACCGGGGTAGGGAGTCGGACGGAGGGCAGGTGGTCGATGAAGAAGATGATCATCCGCATCAGTGTGGTCAGCTGCGCCATTTGTTCCGGTGCCGGAAGGTTGAGCTCCACTCGCAGCAGGCGCTTGCTGGTTTAGTGTGACGTGGTGGGCACCCGATTAGACAGACAGTCGCCAGAGCGCGCCAGACACACGGTAGGGCGGACGCACTAGGTCACATGCGGGAACTGGTCGGAGATGTGGATGGAGCGGATGGCGTTGTGGTGCTTGGCGATAGTCGACAAGACGGGCTTGGACAGCACGAGGCTGGCGGCATCCGAGCTCTCGGCGATGACGGTAAACCACGCGTTCAGCTCAGGGCACGCCACCGGTTTGGCGAACTGGCTCTGTTGTGTGCGCCCACGTGTTAGAGTATTTCCTGCACGCTCGAGCGAGGCATGTAGCAACGGCGGCGGCGGCGGCGGCGGCGTACAAGGTCGGACAGGTCCTTGTGGGCCGACTTAGCTCGCGAGTTGGGGACCAGGGCAAAGACCAACGGGTCGATGTTGTCCTCAAGCGCCACCTCGACCATCTGTGGACGCCCACGTCAGACGCGACTGATGTGACTGCGTCAACAAACAATCAAACGAACCACAGTGTCGGGCGCCGGCATGAAGAACTCGATGAGCTGGGCGAACAGGTCGTGACGCCGCGAGAGCTGAGAGGCGTTGAGCATCAACCGCGGTGAGGTTAGTCACTGACCCAAAGAGAAGAAGTCCAAAGGGAAGGGAGAAGTCATTACGTACGTTGAGAGTGGCCTGGAGGCCGTGGCAGTTGCGGCGACCGGTGGCCGGCACGCGGTACCGGTTCTCGCTCTCCTTGATGAGCAGGCCGCCGCCCTCACCCACGCGACTGAAGTTGTTGTCGAGCAGCTCAGCGAAGGCGCGTCCCCTGTTGTGTGTATAGGTGTGGCGGCCACATGCGTCAGCAGCTATGCCCTCGCGAGCTGAAGCTTTCATGGGGAGGCGAGACCAGCTCAGAACTACACGGCGGTTAGCCTGGCGCCCGTAGTAGTAGTTGGCAGCGAAGAGCGCGAGGATGGCCACGCAGGCGGTCTCAACATAGAACCAGTCGCCTGCGAGTAGTAAAGGGCATGATCGGTCAGTGCTCCGGATTGCGCTTAACCACAGGCTCAATAACGAGGCCGAAAGACGCACCGACGGCAGGCGTGAGGACGAAGGAAAACTTGCCAGCGGGCTTGCCCGTTGCGGCGTCGGTGGCGGGCGCGTCCTGCTGCTGATCCTGTGACGACGGGCCGGCGGAAGGGACAGGCGTTGCCTCGAACTCCTCTTCAAACTCGTCCTGTTGTTATTGTGTGCCCGCCACGTATGAGAAGACAAGTTGCACAGCAGAGGGCGATTGAGCTGGGTGAGGGAGTGAGACCCAGTCCGAATCGGTCTGAAATTTGGCGCCTGTGTGTGCATATCGTGGATAGAGATTGTTAGCACATTGGAGTCTCATGCATGAGACAAACTGAATAGCGATTAATCGGGAGCATGGAAGAAAAATGCAACAAATTGAGAATAGAAGAGAAGTTCACCCTGTGGAAAAACGACAGGAAGAGCGATAAGCAGCGCGAACAGCGCGACGGCCAGTAGTCGCGGCAGGTGCATCATGCTGGTGGCCGCAGATTGGTAGCTAAATGGGGGTGCCAATATTCGTGCACGAATTGTGGGCAAAGCTTTCCAGCCATTTTCCTGGGCGTAGGGCAGAGGGACGATTTTACCCTGCCGCGGATTGTGAGGAGCAAGCAGCATGGCGAAGTACGACCTCACGCAGACGATCGCGACCTATTTGGATCGCCACTTGGTGTTCCCTCTGATCGAGTTCTTGAAGGAGAACAAGGTATATTCTAGAGTGGGCGGGTGTAATCTCACAAATTGGACACTCATTCGGGTGCATTCTTTCATCATTTCAAGATCTATGGCGAGAAGGAGCTTCTTTCGGCTCAGCTGGACCTGCTCTCGAACACCAACATGGTCGATTTCGCCATGGACATTCACCGCAAGCTCCATGAGACTGAGCCTCCGGCCACATTCTCCACCAAGCGTGCTGCCGTGCTCGCGAGACTCAAGGAGCTTAACGCCCTGTGCGCTCCTCTGGTCCGACTCCTCCAAGATCAGGCGAAGGTCGAGGAGTTGAAGAACGACAAGAACTACAACATCGAGTACATCCAGGCTCACCTTGGGGTATGCCATTAATTTAGAACTATCTGCTTCAAACAAATCGTGTTGTTTGCATAAATTAATTTAAATGGCTTGTCTAGGTGCCCGCTAGCTGCTTGGATCATCTCTATGAGAGCGCCAAGTTCCAGTTCGAGTGCGGCAACTACTCGGGTGCTGCCGATTTCCTCTACCACTTCCGCACACTGAGCAACGACCCTGAGAAGAAGTTTAACGCTCTCTGGGGTAAGTTTGCCGCTGAGATCCTCATGCTCAAGTGGACCACCGCCATCGAGGACCTCAAGGCCCTCCGAGAGGCCATTGAGGCCAAGGCCTTCAAGACGCCACTGGTCCAACTTCAGCAGCGCACCTGGCTTATTCACTGGAGCTTGTTCGTCTTCTTCAACCACCCCAACGGTCGCAACGGCATCGTGGACATGTTCCTTCAGGACAAGTTCGTCTCCTCTCTTTCTCTCTCTCTCTCTCGTCCATGTGTGCCTCAGCCTCGAGAAACTGACGCGAGGGTTGGACGTCGTCTTGCAGGTATTTGAACACGATCCAGACGACGTGCCCTCACATCCTGCGGTATCTCACGACGGCGGTTATCACCAACAAGAGGCGACGGAACCAGCTCAACGACCTCGTCAAGGTCCTCCAGCAGGAGTCGAGCTCCTACAAGGATCCCATCACCGAGTTCCTTGAGGACCTCTACGCCAATTTTGACTTTGACGCCGCCCAGATGAAGCTCCGCGAGTGCGAGACCGTACGCCCTTGCGTCTTTCCTCTGTCGGATGGTACTTGTTTTGGTTGTGCTCATGCGGGGTGTCCGTCTCTCCTGAACAGGTCCTGATGAACGACTTCTTCCTGGTGTCGTGCCGCAACGAGTTCATGGAGAATGCGCGCCTGCTCATCTTTGAGACCTACTGCCGCATCCACCAGACTATCGATATCAGCACGCTGGCTCAGAAGCTCGACATGGACCAGGACGCCGCCGAGCGGTGGATTGTCAACCTCATCCGCAACGCCCACCTCGACGCCAAGATCGACTCGGCCGCCAACCATGTCATCATGGGCACCCAGAACCCCTCTATGTACTCTCCCTTTCTTCCTCTTCTCGGTTCTGTGGCGGGATCTTGACGGCGTCTCTTTCTTCTTTGCAGTTACCAGCAGGTGATCGACAAGACGAAGAGCCTGTCCTTCCGCACGCATGTCCTCGCCAGCAACCTTGACAAGTACATTGTACGTGGACATCTCCCCACCTCCCCCCAAAATAATTTACCTCTGCTGTACGAGCAACAACTCACACGCGTGTGCACGGCGCAGCAAAGCGAGAGCGGCAAGACTCAAGCGTGAGCTCCCTCCCGCAGACTGCCGCCCTCTGTGTTATGTTCATGCGCCCAGCCCTCCGCAGTAAAAAATTCGTTCAACACAGACTCAGTTCGGGCTGAACAAAGCGTGTTGTTGTAGCAAACGGAAGCCCAGGATCAGGCGTGCAGGGAAAGAGTAAAGTCGGTGACCCAAAGCGAAGCCAGCACGCGGTCAATGTGGCGGTAAACGCCCATCTTGAAGTAGCCCTCGTTGAAGTTGTCCCACATCGTGGCGCCCTTGATGCTGAACACCATCTTGCAGCTCTGACCGGACTCACCACGGAAGACCTGCAAGCAAACGTGCATCATGATGCGTTCAGTCCGCGACAAGGCTCAAGGACAAGCGTTCTTACCTTGATGTAGCCGTCGTTGGGGGAGGGCTTGTACTGAATGAGCCAGTCGACCCAGCGGCCCACATCGCCACCGGGAGATGCGATGGACGGGCTGAGGTACCAGTGGCGCTTTGCGTCGGACGAGCCGCTTTCAAGCGACGAGTATTCGTACTTGCCTGCACGACGTGAATCCGTGTGTTGTTGGCGCTAAAACTTGACCACCGCTCGGGCGGTGATGAAAAGCCGTACCGTTGGCAACGTCGAGGTTTGTGGCAGCTCCCTTGCCAAAGTTCTGCTGGATGAACGCCTTCATGTGTGCCCAGTCCGTGTCTGGATCGAGGTAGTAGGACCACTCAAACATGAACTCCTTCTCCAGCGTGAGCGGGGTCGCTGTCGGATCAAAAGCGTCAGTCCTGATGGCCGTGGGCCGTGGGTAAATGGCAGGTACGTTACCGAACTCACGAAGCTCCGATCGAGGGTCGGTGTCGCTGTCCTTCTCATGAGGCAGATCGTCAGGCAGCACGGTGATGTGCAAGGCGTTCTTGCCACCTGCGTGGGACTGTCAGAAAAGAGGAAGGCCAAAACAAAGAAGAAGAGGGCACGTGCGTACCGACGCGACCAAGTGCAAAATGGCGCTGCTGGCCGGCAGGGTTGTGGTCGTTCCACGAGTATTGAAGGTGAAAGTAGCGCTGGTACTCGTCGTTGGTGAAGTTGAGGCTGTACTTTTCTTTCCAGCCCGACCGCGGAATATTGCGGCATCCGCTAGCGGCCTCAGCTGTCGCAGCCAGCAGCACTACAGCAAACACGACAAGGGTGAGGCTTGCTTGCGCCATCTGTTGCTGTTGCCAAGACACTTTTTCTTTGTCTAGTTGTATTCTAGCTTCCTGGTTGGGCAACGCCTTAAGGAGTAATTGTGAGTGGCTGTTTAACTCGTGGCGCCTGTAAAGGGCTCTTCGGTAATCATTGCAGAGGATTCCTAAAATGAAAGAAAAGCAGGAAAGGAAATAGCTTGACAAAGTGTCCGAGCAGAGTGCGAGTGCTGCTGGCGCACGATACCCGCGAACGCCGTGCGGTTTCACTGCACCACCTGCGATTGGGTGGAAAGGTGTACCATGTGCTTCAATGGTAACCTGCAACCCCTCCCCCCTTTTTTTGCCCCGACTTACAAGTGCACTTACGTGGTTCGCCAGACAAGAAGCAGCCACCGCATGAACACGAGATGGTGGAGGAGCATGGCCACCCCTGGGCCAACCAGGAAGCGGTGCAAGGGCCTGACAGCGTGACCATCCTCTCCACAGTCTTCAAACTCTTCGCCCACCGCTGGTGCCTTGGGTGGCGACCGGAGCTTGACCACAATGCTGGCGGCGCCAAACTGGCTCCAACCTACTCATGGCTCACCTTTGAGCAGGTCGGTCAACGGGTGCGCCACTTTGCTGCAGGCCTGACCTCGCTTGGCGTTGAACCGCGTACCCACTTGGCGATCTGCTCCCCCAACCGCTTGGAGTGGTATCTGGCCGACTTTGCATGCGTCTACCGGTCCATCATCTCTGTAGGGCTGCACACCAACAGTCCGCAGGAAGACATTGCCTACATCCTGCAGCGAATACAGGTAGTGTTATCCCTATGAGGCCAGCGCCTTGAGGCTTGCTCACATGTGCCGGAGCAGGCCACGTGTGTCGTGTGCAGCCCCGAGTTTATAGACCTGTTTCGGGCCTTAGCACCCACTCTCCCAGGGCTTCGCTACATCATCCACTTTGACCAGCATCAGCCTTCTCACTCAAGTCGAGTGGACGAGGACCACGACGAGAACGACGAGACTTTAGCCCCAGACGGAGCGTTTCCGGAAGTCATCAAATTCACAGATGTGGAGCGACGGGGCGAGCGCTTCTTGAAGAAGGTGCACTCTCGTTCCTGTTCTGATCTTCTTCCCAAAAACTGTGATTGACCACGACATGCAGAATCCAGACGTTGTGCTGGCCGTTCCCACCGCGCCCGACGATCCTGTTACGGTTATCTACACGTCTGGCAGCACGGGGAAGCCCAAGGTCAGGAGTTCGCCCTCGTTCCAATGCATGTTCCAGGGCTTTCCATGGCCACTCACGTGGACACATGGACGCGAACAGGGCACGATCTATACCGAGCGCATGTGGCTCGATGTGCTCGGTTCTCGAATGTCGCTGTTCCCGTTTCACAGGATCTACATGACCAGCGGTCCGCTCTCGGCCTCGTCCACCCGCAAGAACAGTGAGCGTGCCCTGAGTACCGCCTCCCAACCACCCTCTTCTGATCACTGCTCTGGTCCGCCAGCATAATGGCTCATCGGTGCCAACCAACGGGACAGCCAACGGAGCTCGCATTGGCTGCTTCGCGAGCAGCGTAGAGCGAATCCTGGAGGAGATGCCCATCCTCAGGCCCACCATCCTCTCTGGCCCGCCCATTACGTGGATCACCGTCCACCAGCTCTATGAACGGGCCCTTGCGGAGGCTCTCAAGCGGGAAGGCAGCGGAGAAGAAGGTCTCAACGACGCGCTGAACAAGGCCATCACTCTCAACGAGAGGAAGGCTGTCGAGGAGCAAGTGCTGGCACAGTTCCGGTCCATGCTGGGCCTCTCCAGTGTGCGCATGGTGACAATCGGTAAGTAGCTCACCACTTGATGAGGACTCGACGGAAAAACACTCACTCGTCGCATCGTCTGGCCAGGCGGGGCGTCGGTCTCTCGGGAGGTGCTGCAGTTCACGCGCCGGCTCTTTGATAAGGTCGAGGTCCGGGAGAGCTACGGGGCAACCGAGGTGGGCGGGATTTACAGCAACCGGGCGCTGGACAAGGACGTCGAGATTCGGCTCGTCGACTGGGAGGATTACCGGTCCACGGACACACCCTTCCCGCGCGGCGAGATCTTGGTGCGCGGGCCCTACATGTCCCCCGGTGCGCCCCATTCATCCCCCGCTTTGGAGACCTTTGGCCAGCCGACTGATCGGTGGTCGAGCAGGCTATTACCTGGACGACGAGCAGACAAGAGAGAACTTTGTGGACGGATGGTTCTGCACTGGTGACATTGGCGTGCTCCGCAAAGTCAATGGCGTTCGGTCAGTCGAGATCATCGACCGCAAGAAGGTGTTCAGTCTGGCTCTATTTATTCATGTTTTGGTGATAATGTTAACTTCTCTCTGAGCGTGTGTGTGGCTGGAATGGACCTGCAGAGCCTGTTCAAGCTGGCGCAGGGCTTCTTCGTCGCTCCGGAAAAGATCGAAGCCTCATTGATCCACGGCTGCCCGTCCATCCAGGAGTGCTTCGTGTATGGCGACGGGAACCGATCTCATCTTGTCGCCGTCGTTGTGTCACGCCCGTTCTCGGCTTCGCCTCCCGACCATCGACAGGCCATCATGGACGAGATACGTGCAGCCAGCAAGAAGCTGCGCTACTATGAAGTGCCGCGAGACGTCGTCCTCGCCTCAGAGCCATTTACCGAGCGTAACGGCCTGCGGACCGTCACGGGCAAGCTCAACCGAAGGGCGCTGGCGCGCCACTATGCCGCCGAAATCGAGGTCCTGTACAGTCAAGCAGCCGCGCAGGTCAATGAGACCCGCGACGCCCTTCGATCCGCCATCGCCAGCACGATCCTCCCGCCAGAGGGCTGCTCGGAGGAAGCCTCGCGACAGGCCAGCCTGCTGGAGCTGGGCGGGGACTCCCTCGGGGCCGTGCGCCTCATGAAGCTCATACGGGAGCGGTTCGCTGTGAGCGTGCCGCTGGAGCTGATTCTCGAGCGGCCGCTCGACCAGCTGACCGACTTTGTCGAGCGCCACGCAGGTGGCTCGGGGACGCCAAGCGCAGAGGAAGTGACCACAGACATGAAGCCGATCGACTGGCGTCAAGACACGAAGCTCGACGCCGAGTGCGAACAGCTCCTCGCGGAGAAGGCTGGCCTCGGCCAGACGCCAGCCCCGCCAGAGGAGGTCAAGGGCGTGTTTCTCACCGGCGCCACGGGATTCTTGGGCGCATTTCTGCTGCACCGCATCTTGGCCGCCTATCCGACGGCCACCGTGTGGTGCCTCGTGCGGGTGGCCTCTCTGAATGGTGGCTCGACTTTGGAGGAGACGGCCATGGCCCGCTTGCGAGCACACCTGGTCGACTACGAGCTCTGGGACGAGGCCAGCGCCAAGAGGGTGCGTCCCATCGTGGGCGAGCTCGCGCAGGACCGCTTTGGCTTGAGCAGGCAAGCTTCCCCTTCTCCACAGCAACTTTTTTTTGCCATCAACTCAGCTCATCAGGCGAGAACGCAACACAGGGAACTCTTTGACAAGCTGGCAGATTCAGTCGAGGTGATCTTCCACTGTGGCGCGTGGGTCAACTCGCTGCTCTCCTACGCCTCGCTTTACCCTGGCAATGTGCTGGGTGCGGCCTTTCAAATCACCGTTGTCATGAATCTTGCTCCTCACCCCAGAGCCGAGCTCGCGCAGGCACGCTCAACGTCATCCGTCTGGCCGCCTCGGGACGGACTCTGTCAGTCGTGCATCACATCTCCAGCCTGAGCGTGCTGCGCGACAAAGGTGAGCCTGCGTCATGCTTTGCGCGATAGGCGAGTCAAGAGATTCATGAAGGGATGAGGCACACATAAGCAGGGGAGGCGGGCAAGGAGGACGAGAACCTGAAGCAGATTATGCGGCAAGGGGGCGACCCAGCCCTCTATTTGGCCGACCTGCGGAGTGGCTACCGACAGACTAAGTGCGTGGCCGAGTTGCTGCTGCGCCGTGCGCGCAAGCGTGGACTCCCCGTTTCTGTCTTCCGGTGCGGCATGATCGTGGGCGAGGCGAGCGCGCCGGTCCCGGGTGGAAGAAGCGCACGCGTGGCCAATACAAGTGACTGGGTGAGTCGGCTACTGTGTGGAATTGTCCACATGCGCAGCTACCCCATTTGCAAAGGTAACGCCCAGCTGCACACTTGCGCCTGAATCACCAACTCAGGTTCTCGCGCCCTTCCTCAGGCGTGGAATTCAACTTCGTGCCTGTGGACTTTGCCGCTGACGCAATAGTCAAGATCGCGTCTCGACACTACGCTGGCCTTGGAGCTCCCCATGCGACGTTCCACATCAACAATTTTGTCCATTTGACAACGTTTGAGACGCTGCAGGAAGGCGTTTTGCAATACCTCTCTGCACATGAGAGCGGGGCTAAGCTCGAAGGCATCACTTACCTGGCGTGGCGGCGGAAGCTCGACGATAGCAATGAGGCCAATCCGCTATTTGTCGTCCACTCAATGTTTCGATCATGGTGCGCCCCTTGTCCCACTACCTTGGCACCTACGCCACTCTTGACACTCTGGTGTGCGCATTCAGGTTCCCCCGAACGAGCGCGGCAAGCTGCGCCTGCACAAAAGCAGCGCTACGGGCAGTCGCAGATGCTGGAGGAGCCCCACCAGTATGTCCCCGGATTGAGCCGGGCATGGTGGCTTCCTGGCTAGAGTATTGTTGCCGGCACGGGCTGGTGCTGTGATACAAGCTGTCAAGTCGTTCAACACTGTCGACCAGGTCGTTTTATTGGCTCGCCTATCAATGGTCAGCTTCCCATCCGTGCCGAGCATACGAGGCTTTGAATAAGAGCACTTGGCACATGACACCTCCAGTTTTGCCGAAATGGATTAATCGAGGCTTGCACGAGCCTGTTGAATGCTTCACGCACTGCGCTTGGGTAAGTAAATTAAACTTAGTTTTTTCAAAAAAATAAATAAATAAAAAATACCTCCAGCACCAGATGCACTGCTCACCTCCATCCAGGCGATGGCTCCTAGTTCTTTCGCTACAGTCTGTCCTTGTTCCTGGCTTACTTGTCTATCAGATTCCAGATCAGCTTTTGTTCCCACTACCGTGTAATGTCAGCTTTAACGTTGCCAAAAACAAAACAAACCAATCAATCAATAAATAAGAATAGTATATACCCAGTATCACTGGCGCTTTGCACTCATGCTGCACCAGCTCTGGTAACCAACGTGCTTGGATGTTGGTAAGTGACTTTCTATTTGTGATGTCGTATACCATCATTACTCCATGAGTGTTGCGGTAAGCCGCCTTGGCAATGCTGTCTGTTCTCTTGCTGCCCCCAGTATCCCAGACTGCAGATGATGTGTACCGTGAGTCATGCAGGACCTAAACAAGCCAAAAATCACGTCGTACTCAGAATACGGTGTTCAGACACAACTTCTTGAAAAGCAACGCCCACTGTGGTGTGGTAGGTTGGCCAGAACTCATTTTTCCACTGGCGATAGAAGAGTGCTGTCTTGCCACATTCTAAGATTGATAACAAATGATGTTAGCTTGCCGATTTGACGACATAAGCAGCTAGAACGCACCAGCATCGCCAATTAGAACCACTTTCCATTGGCGAGAGCGGGTCTGTGCTTGTGCATACTCCTGCAAAGTGGACCGCAGCCAGTGCATGTACATTCCCTTCCATCCTCTTCTCAGCTCCTCCTCTTCAGAGCTGACTATCAGCTCAGTTTCAAAGCAAAGAGCAGAGAGAAAAGGGTGAGCGACCCACCTACTGCCGCACACCAGCGAGAGTCGCCAAGCCTACGCCACAGATAATTGCTGCTGCTCACCGAATTCAGTGCCTGCGCACAGCGTCAATGCATAGCTGGGCGAAAGAGGTTACGTCGCACGTACAGAGCAAGTTTGGGCAAGCTGACAAAGGTCGTATGGTTCCAGCCACTCTAGCACCTTGACCACAACATCGACTGGCACTGAGCATTTTTGCCCCCCCCCCCCAATGTTTCTCGTGTTCATTTTCTCTCTGCGTTGCTCTCAGGTGCCCAAAAGGGTAAAGGGGTAAGGGAGGGGACCTTCAAGCAGGCCGGAGGTGTGGCCTTGGTTTTCCATTTATTTTACAATAATTTTAACTAAAACAACCATCGTGAAACAACTGGCGCAAAATTTTGGGGGATCAAAGGCATCGGGTGATCCTCTCTCAAACCCTGCCTCTGCACACTCATTTCTCTTCCCTTGCTCGGGGCGGCAAACCATCTTCTTGTGCGGATGCTGATGATCACAAGAAGAGGGGGGGAGGTTCGTGAGTAGCCACGAATTTTCATGGACGGGCGAACCAAAACGTTGGGAGACCACGACCGGAATTTCTGTCGCTTGGCCGCCAAGGTTGTCATCAACTGGCCGATGTGCAGACCGAACTGGCGGCTTTCTGCTCTCTCCCCAGAGTTCGAGAGGAACCCTACACGACTGTGTATCTGCCCTCTCTTCCTGTTCATACACATCCTTCATACGTGTCGCGCCACCTCTACTTGGCTCCGGCACTGAGCGTGCTCCCCACGAAGAGAAGATGGACCTCAACCTGAGAGAAGAGGCTGTTTCACATGGATCCGCTACAACAAACGCCTCCTTGGGTGACGCGACTCGTGCGTCGCCGCAGCTGAGCGACGATCAGAGCCGGAGTCGTGCTGATGACCAGCGAGCACGCGGCTATGTTCTGGGCGGCCCAAGCTCGGTAGAGGCGGTGCCAGCTCCAGAGGCCTCAGCGCCTGATGTCTGGCGCGGCTCTATGCCGTCGCATCCGCAGTTTGCAGGCATGCCCTCGGCCCCAGCGTATCCGCCAAGTCAAGAGGCAAGCATTAAGCCAGAGCCCACACCTGAGCAGCCGCTGGCGCCCGCGCCGGTGCCGCTGCAGCCTCGCCCCGCGTCCTACGGCCCCTTCCCCGCGGGGCTCGGTGGAAGCGGGCTGAGCGGGAGCGGCGCCATGGCCATCCCACCGCGCCCGTCGTCGATGGCGAGCCACGGCAAGGCCCGCTCCAACTCGTGGTCGTACCCGGCGTCGGCGGTATCGCCTTACGCCTACCCGTACTCGGCCTCTGCCGCAGGCGGCATGCCGTCCCCCGCTGGCGCTCGCGGAAGCAGCCACCGCTACCGCTATCGAGGCCTGTCTCTCTCCGATGATGAGCTGAGGCAGCAGCAACAACTGCAGCCTGGCGCGTTTCTTTCCTCACAACCACAGCAGCAGCAACAAAGCCCCTTCCCCTACGGGGGCGATCCAGCAGCCGGCTTCTTCCAGCCCTCCGTGGGTCAGGCGCCTGGGGCGGGACCGCCTACCCCGCCCCTGCCCACCACGCCGTCGTCGTTCATCCGGCGCACATCGCTTCCGCAGACCTACCTCCACACGATTCCCATCGCCCGCCCGCCTCCCATGGGGAGCTTTGCGGCCTCGGGCCCGGCCTCGAGTGACTCGACGTTCCCCGGCGCGCCGCCTGCGCCACAGCAAAGGCAGGAGGAGAAGTTGGAGATTCCCACCCACGGCACGCGGGCGCTGCCGAAGGAGATCGCGAGCCACCCGGCCATTCAGAGCATCACCAAGTACCTATCTACTACTGCCTGTTCACTCACAGCAGGCTCGAGAAGGACCGATCGACGCCACCTCCTTCCTCTTCCGCCTCCTCCTCCCTCTGCTCTTTTTGCGTTGTCCTCGTCGTGCATATGAGTGAGCACAGAAGCTGATCTCTCGAACTCTCTGCAGGACGCACGCGGACCAGCCCACGGCGGAGGAGGAGGGCGAGAAGGAGCATGGGACGGAGGGCAGCCCGGGAGAAGAGTCTGGCGGCGCGCTCGGTGTGTTGCCATCGCCTTTCTGCAACGCTTGTGACGATGAGAAAGCACGCGGAGGCTGACGTGGTGCTGGGGCTCATTGGAACGTGCGTCAGCGCCAGGAGCCATGCATGCGGGGGAGGGCAAGTTCGTGGACATCACGGAATACCTGAACTTGCCCCAGTCCAAGGTGGCCAAGACGCTCGGCATTCCCTCCTCGACCCTGAGCAAGCGATGGAAAGAGGCTGCACGAGCCCGCAAGTGGTAACGCTTCTTTGACACCACCTCGTTGAGTCGACCCGTCGCTGACACCTCTGGAACAGGCCATGGCGAACTGTCTGCAAGATCGACAAGGAGATCATCGCCCTGCTGCACAACATTTCTCCCGCTGTCACGGGTACTTGTTTGACTGCTTTGTGTTCGG
>NAVB01000055.1:0-64080 GCA_002179805.1 Acanthamoeba lenticulata | reverse complement strand
GAGAGAGAGAGAGAGAAGCGAGGGAGAAGGGAGGGAGAAGGGGTGCATGCATACAATCAGGGCCAGCAGCGCAGAAGGGCCGTTGTTCCTGGGAAGAAGGGTCAGCCAACCAGGTTCTTGCAAGGACCGCTGGTGGCAGAGGTACCTTAACAACACGCAAGTCGTCCTCATCTTCGCTGGTCTGGTCGTCTCCCAGTGCGTCTCCTTTGTTGCTCACATCGATCAGCTTCTCTTCTCGTACTTCATCGTCTTTGCTTTCGGCTCGCGGCTTCGTCACCTCCCCCGACGTTTCTAATGCAGCGTCCATTTTCAAACTCTTCCTACTCTTGCGCTTGTTCTTCTCCTTTGCTGGTGGCTGCGTCCTCGACGCTGCTCTGGCTTCTTCCTTCGCTTCAGACAGTGGAGCCTTATCGCCCTCCATCTTGCGCCCAAGAAGCTCAAGAAAACCAAAAGAAAGGCTAGAAATTCCGATGAAATCGGCCGCGTGCTTGTTCGTGGCCGCCCAGCGGAGGAAGAGAGAAGGGGAGGAGAAGGTCATTTACAAAAGAATCAGCCATTACAATTCGTTCCAGAAGAGCACGCCGATGATAAGGACGATGCCCAGCAACATCGACGCAAACAAGAGATATCTGCGGAAGAAGAAGACGCAGCACACAGTGAGAATCAACGCGTATTGGCTGGTGCAGGCTGCGTTTGTGGGGAGGGATATACCGCTTTCTTCGTGGACCGGGCTCGTTGAACTCCTCACAGATGATGTCGACCAAAGAGACATACAAGAACGAGCCGGCGGCCAGAGACTCCATGAGAGCCTGATGTGCAAAGAGGTTAATCATTGATCGCCCGAAGAAGAGAGAAGTACTCGCGTACCTCGGCAAGGATAGCATTATCTCCAGACAAGTAGTCGGAAAGAAAGATGCCACCGGTGATGCCCAGGGGTGTCATGATGGAATACATCAGCAGAATGCCGATCCACCGTCGGACGGGTACCTCTTCCTTCACGAAGCTGGTCGTGAAGGCAAAGGCTTCGATCCACCTGACGCGTACCGGGCCGGGAAAATCGTAAGAGACGTTTGGGCGAAACAGTAATGCGGAAATACTAACTTGTGGGAGGCCAGGGCGATGATGAGGATCACGGTCTGCTTGACGTCGGTGCCGATGCCCAGCGCCATGCCTTCGATCACCTGCAACAACCCAACACGACGTCAATGAGGGACGCACTGTTCAAGCTAGCAAGCGTCGGAGGGCTTGCGTACCGAATGAACTGACAGCACGAGCGCGAGAATGTAAGGGACGAGGGGGTACGACGTCGAGACGTTGATGTGGTGATGGTGGTGGCCTACGGAGTGTCGCCCGGTTCAATAATGTCAGCAGTTAGGTGCGCAATGGAACTAAAGAGGCGTGTATTGCCACACCTTCGTGGTTCTCAGCAACGAGCTTATGATGCTCATGCTCGTGAGCTTCGTGCTCTTGCTTCATGTACTGCTTCTCGAGCTTCTTCAGCGTTTTCTTGTCAAGGTGCTTAGCACCGTTGACCGAGCCAAGCACTTCACGCAGAGGCGTGATCGGCTGTGACCGGAACTTCTTGTCGTCGGGACTGGACACGGGCACATAAGACAGTCAGGGGGCAATGAAGCGAATTCCGCACGCGCAAACCACAGGACGCGCATACTCTTCAAACGGACGACTTCGAAGAAGAGTCGATTCCTCGGAGACACCCGCGGCGGCCAGGGAAGCGGATGATGACGACGAGGTGAGAGTGAAAGTGTGCGCCCTTTTTCGCTCATGGTAGTGCGGGATGATTTGTCGGGGAATCTGTGCGTGAAGTGAGTACTCACCATCGCAACAAGGCGAGTCAGGTCGAGAGATACATACCACAATGACGTCCACGGCCATGTCTTTAGCTGCAGCTTTAGACTGGAAGGCCGCAATCTGCGCAACTCAAAAATTAATCTTCATTCATCAGTCGAAGAGATTGACGGCAAAGTTCGGTACCGCTCTGTGCTCCTCCGGATCGCTCGATGAAAGCAAAATCTTTTCAATCCAAAAAATGAGGAGAAAGCCGCCCAGAGCAACCACGTAGGCGATTGGCACAGTGTCATTAAACGAGTAGTTGAGATGTTCGATCTGCTCTGCCGCCTCAGGCAACAGATGAATGAGCCCCACGCACAGGAACACGCCACCCGAGAAGCCGTTGCCCAAGCTGAGGGCAAACTGTCGCTTGTCCGCCGCAAGAGCGTGCAGTTGCGTCGGGAGGAACCCTCCTATCCACACGAGCAGCGTCATGGCAAAGATGCTGCCAACCTTCCACCAGAGGAGGTCCATGTTGTGCTACTGCGCAAGGAGCAGGTGGACCGGCGAACAACCCAACCCATGAAACCTTGACACCTTGGGCAGGCTGCAAGACCATTGGCGCGATTTTTTCGCTTATTTTTACGTTTTATATTTTTGCACGACAAGAAGTCTAAAAGCCGGCGTAGTTCATGGCTTTCATTGCAGTCTCCACGCCCAAGAAGCAAGCGGCATTGGCCGGGAAGGCACGGATGAGAATCGGACCGATTCCTCGATACAAAGCACGCCAGCCATCGGTTTTGATGACGTCCTTGAACACACTGCGGATGCCGTTCGGGTACTTGCCTGCACCAAGCAAGAAGCGGTTTCATGACTAACGTGCAGGTGGAGGCATAACTCGTGTTGATGAATGCAGTACCCTCGGGAGCAGTCTGCAGCTTAGTCTTCAGGGTGTCGATAGGGATGCAGCCCAGCCAGTTGAAGATACCAGCCATGCCACCGGCAAACAAGGTTCCCCACACACCAGGCTGTGTCTGGCCTGTGATTCAACATAAACATGCGTCAGCATACATGGATTTCGTTTAGCACACCTGATCAACATTGCAAGGTACCTTCCGGAGTCATGGCGTGCTTGAGGATGGCGTAGGTGGAGAAGTAGAAGAAAGAGGCAACAGAATCCCTGAGCATGGTGGCCATGTAACCTTTGTTGACGTTGGCCAGGCCACCCTCCTGCACATTGATCATGCGGCAGTGCAAGGTCAAGAAGTTCAGCCGGGCGACACTTCCGAATTTGTTAGCGACAGCAAGTGAGCAGTACTGACCTTGTAGAGCTTAACTGCACAGTCCCAAGGACCCTTGTAGGTGCCAGTCTTACCCTGAATCTGCAGCAGACACTTGACCCTCTCGAGAGGTGCCAAGATTGGAGTGGTGAAGATACCGGAAGTAGCGCCTGTGGGAATTGGCGTGAGTCTCACGCCAAGGACACTACGGTGGACAGAGAGGATCAAACGACGTACCAGCAAGACCAATGCGCACAAGGTCCAAGTTCTTGTAGGTGTCTTCCTTGCAGAAAATCTTCTGACCGAACGAGTAGCCCAAGAAACAGAGCGAATACATCGGTGTCACTCCTGTGAGGGGTGCCACCATGCTATGTGGTGCACCACTCCTCAATCAGTCTCGTATGGCCAGCGCACTCAATCTTGTCATCTAAAAACACCCAAAAAAAATACTAATAATAATAAAGGGTACCCTTTGTAGAGCGCCAGCGGGCCCTCAGCCTTCATGGTCTTCATGGCGCAATCCCAAGTGCTAGTGTAGGGAGGCGGCACTCCGGGCTGCACCACCATTGTCTGCATGCGGACCTTAATCGTGTCCAACGGGTGCCCCACAAGCACCAGGCAGGCTCCGCCAAAGCCACCAGCGACCGTGTCCTTGATGATACCCTGAGATTGCGACATCTTTATCTTATGGATGAGTGAGCACGAGGTTGGTTGTGGTTGAATACACAAGGAAAAGCCCAAGTTTGCGCTTGGGCCAAGCGTGAGTGAGGGGAGCGGCTGCTTTCCCGTTCGAAGCCACCGTGCAAAAAACAAGAATTTTGGAAGTCGAAGGAAATTCCTCGTGTGGTCGTTTCCCCTTTTGGCGCCAAAACAGCCGCCTAACGTGACGAAACACCAACAACGCGTTTCGGCACACCGAGGGTACCGACGGCCTCGCGCCAACAAAAAGTGGCCCCCTTTTGTGCTCTCTGCCGCAGGCTCAGACACTAAAACTCCAGCAGCATGAAGCAAGCCCAGCCCCACAAGCCCATCGAATCGCACTTGCGAGATCTCAGTCTCGAGGAGTTGCTTCAGCAGGCCAAGCGCACCTACCTCAAGGAACTTAAGCTCGTCAACTACAGCCTCACCGATGTGCCTTCCACTGTGTGGACTGCCACGCGACTCCATGAGCTCGATTTGAGCAAGAATAGGCTGCGTGTTCTTCCTCGCGAGCTGGCGAACCTCGAGAATCTCAGCGCGCTTTACCTTAACGAAAACGAAATCGAAGAGCTTGACTCAGAGCTGTTTGATGGGCTAAACAACTTGGAGATTTTGGAAGTTGCCCAGAACATGATTCGAGAGATCCCCCTTCGGTACCAACACCTCTTATCTTCCTTGGCCCTCCTGTGTTGGCGCTGTGCCCTGCTGACAACACAGGTCCATATTGCCAGGTTGTGCCTGCACCACCCCTTTATTCAGCACCTGGACTTCTCGAACAACAAGCTTGATAAGATTCCGGGCGAACTTACCATGCTTCCGGAGCTCACTTATCTCAATCTCTCCAACAACTACATTCAAGTCATCCCAAAGACGATCAAAAATCTCCAGGTGCGAAGGATCTCGCACCATTTGCTTTCTGTGGTTCCTGCTTACCCCAGTCGCGCAGAATCTCGAGGACTTCAAGATCGCAAACAACTTGCTCACTACGCTGCCTATTCAACTGGCCTCTCTTCCTCACTTGGTACACCAGCCACCCCAAGACAAGTTCCAGCTTAAGCCGGCACTGCGCCTTACCCCTCCCGCAGAGAATTGTGGATGCCAGCGAGAACAGGCTCACGTCAGTTCCCGAGAGGCTGCTTTCCATCAGCCAACACGCGCGCAAGGTAGCCCGCCGCAAGAGCAACCGGCGGCGCACCTTCCTCTCGATCGGTGGTGCGTTGAGTCGCTCCCCTCCTTGAAGAGTCTTCAGCATTTGCTAACCACATCGCTCTCGCAGCTTCGTTGCAGCTGCTGCTTGACGGCAACCCTCTGCACGAGCTCACAACTTCATCCATGGCCAAGCGCGAGGAAATGAAGAAGCAGGCGCTCTCCTCCGTTGTGCAGCCCACTGGTGGATCCGGCGACAGGAAGACTAAGGTCTACACGATTGGCTTGCTTGATGAAGTGGACGCCAAGCCCACCACCGGTTCTGGATCGCTGAACCTGTTCGGCTACACCCGCTCGGTATGTGTGGATAACCACTATGCCACACTGCTTGCTTCACTGCCCACGCCTAACTAGTAGTGACTTTTTTTGCCGCTATCGGGACAAAAACAGGCCAAGTGCACCGCCATTCAGACGCTCAAGGGCTACTTCACAGAGGGTATTGACGAGGACGATCTTCCTGAAGTCGAGGACAAGGAAAACGACGACCCCAATGTGGACGACAGCGAAGGTGAGGAGTGGGAAGAGGAACACAAGCCTGAAGAAGAACTCAACTATTTGGGTATCAAGGAGCATCTTGCCGTCCTTGACTACAACAACTACTTCATCAACACCGGTATCGCCTCAGCCTATCACCTGATTCCGGCCAACCTAGGCTCTAATACCCAACTGTTTCCAGTGCACACCAATGTCATCGGGACGGATCGTATTCAAGGCCCTGTGTGCATTTCCATCGAGAAGGTGCCTCAGCCGGGCACCTGCTGGTATCGCGCTCTGGGTACGGACCCCGTGTGCAACTGCGCTTATTTTAACGTTTACACTGACCATGGGTGTGGGCGTAGTGCGCACCACGAAGGGCGACCACCGCTTCGCTATTCCTGCGAGCTTCATCAAGCTGGGCAAGTATCAAACCGTTGCCTCGTCGCAGCAGCTTCTTAAGGCGCTCAAGCAGCTGATCCCGCTCAAGCTCAGCGATCTCTGGGTGATCAGGTGCGTTGTGGATGTTTCTCGTCAAGGTACCTTCCATCGCTAACTCGCACTGTGCTGCTGTTCAGGCATCCATCATGCCACCAAAAGATCAAGCAGTTGGAGAGCAAGCTCGTACGTTCTTCCCTTACACATCCTGTATGCACAGTGCAGTCGCTCACCATCTTGATGGGGTGCAGTATTTCAACCCTCTTCGATTTGGCATCCTCTACGCTCGTGAGGGCCAGACCGAGAACGAGATCTATGCCAACAGTACGTGCCGTACATTTACGTTATCAGTGTTGATGTGGCTCACCCATCATCTACCGCAGACCAAACGAGCCCGGCGTTTGAAGAGTTCTTGGAGTTGCTGGCCACCAAGGTCGATATTGAGACCTTTGACAAGCCCAAAGCCTACAAGGCTGGTCTCAACAAGGGTAACAAGGCTCCCTTTTTTGACGTCAAATGAGCGAACAATGTTTTCCTGAAGCAATCTTCTGACCACCGGCAATCATGATAGATGACTGCAAGCACTCGTGGTACACCGAGTACAGGGGCTTCCCCATCATGTTCCACGTTGCGCCCTATCTGAACGCCAGCCCTTCGGACCCGCAGCAGGCAAGTGTTGTCGTGGTCGTTCTTTTAGTGTGACATGCCCTAAGTGAATGTACTCGTGCAGCTGGGCCGAAAGCGCCACATCGGCAACGACGTCGTTACGATTGTCTTCTATGAAGGCAACGCGCCGCTTAAGCTCGACTTCGGTGGTTTCATCCGTACGTAGCCCTGATGCCCCGAGCACTGAGTGTGGGACTCATGCCGTCTCTCGCAGACGCCTACGCTGTGGTGCAGCCCAACCGGGACAAGCACGCCACCAACTACCGCATCTCCATGAACTACAAGCAGGAGGTGGTGCCGCCCACGCCCGAGCTGCCTGAGAATGGCATCCTCTCCAAGTCGGCCTACTTCCGCGAGTTCCTTCTTACTAAGAGTGCGTCTTTCCGCCTCTCTCCTCAATCCACCCGCCCATCACCAGAACTAACCGTGTGCTGTTCATGATGACCGCAGTCATCAATGCCGAATTCTGCTCGCACGGCTCAGAAAAGCTGCGCTTGCTGACCACTTCATTCCGCAAGGAGCACCTCCTCCAGTTCCAGGACATGTACCCCAAGGAGAGGGAGAGGGTACCCCTGCTACGCACCTGAGGCGATCAGGGGAAATCTAGCTCACTCTCGTTTGTCACCAGAACCGCGCTGGGTTGAAGGAGGGTGCCTCCCCGAAGCCGGCTGAAAAGAGTGCCAAGACCGCCAGCACGAACCAGTTGCTGGGCTTGAACGACGAGGCATCGGCCAACTACTATCTCGACCCGAAGGCGCTCTCGCGTATCGTCAAAAAGATCCAGGAGGAGAAGGAGGCCACCAGTGCTGAGAGCTCCCCCGCGACCAACGAGAAGCGCAAGTGGTACCGCAGCGGCATGCTCATCTGAGCTCATACGGGGCTGCACAAACAAGACAAGCCGGCGAATGCTGTGGCCTTGGCGGCCGCCAGCTCGCGCAAGTATTTATTATTGAATTTTGTTTAAAACTTTATTTTTCTTCATCCCAAATCGCTGCCAAGATTAGTGAGGGGTGCGGCAAGATGGGCACCGCATGGAAGAGTGCGCGCACGAGCTTCGGCTTTGCTGGCGCGGTGAACTGGTTTCCGGGCCACATGGCCAAGACGACCCGCCTCATGCGAGAACGCCTGAGCAGCGGAGGTGTAGACGTGGTACTTGAGGTGCGAGATGCACGAATCCCGTTTTCTGCTGCCAACAGTACACTAGAGGGCGTGCTCGCTCAACGACACATCCCGCGCATCCTTATTCTACACAAAGCTGACTTGACGAACCACAACCTGCTACCAGTAAGCTGCCGCTGCCCCCCCCCCCCTCTTTCCCTTTTCCAACCTCCCATCATCGTGCTCAGCCCTTACATCATGACAGAGGATCGTCAAGAAGTTTGAAGAGAGTCTCCCCGGCCTCCCAGTTTTATGCACTTCTTCAGGTACTTCGACGTGTTGCTGCCTGCAGTGTTGATTCGCAGACTCACGCTCCTACACGACGAGCGCAGCCAGCACGGGCAAGACCGGAAAAGCGCTGCAGTTGCTCATCCCCACCGCACTGGAGCACTACAAGCAGCGCCGATTGCGATTGTATGCTTGTCTTCTTCAGCTCTAACTGCTTCGCACATAGACAGCTGACCTGAGCCAGGTTAGGGGAGAATGCTGGCGCCGCAGGCTCCACCTCGTGCCCGGGCTACCCAGACAAGCCACTCACGCTCATGATCATGGGGGTTCGTCGTGCACCATCCACTCTTGGTTGGGTTCAAGCTTGCTCATCGCCCCGCCTGGTCTATGTTTGATTGAAGCTTCCCAACGTGGGCAAGTCCACAATTATCAACAGCCTGCGACAGCATGGCCTGTCCGATTCCGATAAGCAGAAGCGGGGTATGTCGCTTTGAGAGGAAGACGTCACCTGCCTCACACATCCCGTCCTCTCACCTGTGTTTTGTGGCATCTCTACATAACCTCAGGCTCGCAATTCGCCAAGACGGGGCCGCTGCCAGGCGTGACGCGCGATCTAACTGGGTTCAAGGTGAGCAGCAAGCCGTTGGCCTACCTGGTCGATACACCGGGCGTGATGATTCCCAACATAGAGAATGTCGACGTGGGTCTCAAGCTCGCGCTAACGGGTACGCTGATGGGAAGCTGCTCGGCCTCGGGCAGGAGGTCCTGATCCGCGATCAATACGACAGGGGCAGTGAAGGAGTCCATCGTGGGGAAGCAAGTGATTGCAGACTACCTGCTCTACTCTCTTAATCGGCTCGGTGCCTGGGAGAGCTACGTGAAGATGTGGAGCCTACCTGGGCCAACGGACGACATTGAAGAGTTGCTAAGAAGTATCGCCCTCAAGATGGGTATGGTCCCCATCGTTGCCATTCTTGAATAGCCTGGTGCCCACCAACCAATGTTGTGTGCTTCAGGCGCCAAACGGGCGGAGGGCGCCTGCGACCTCGAGTTGGCCGCGAGTCATCTCCTGAAGAAGTTCCACGCTGGCGAGTTTGGCCGCTTTACTCTGGATGACGTGCCTTGAGTGGCGCGAAAGCGCAGTGCCATCCCGGGCAGGGCTCGTGCGGCGAGGGGAGAGCACCCCGTGTGTGCTTCGCCGAGGCCGCGCCTTGCTCCGCCCTTTGGTCGTGCAGAGCAACGGCGCCCCTGAGCCGCGTGTGCCTGGAGATTTTGCAAAATATGTCGACTGTTGGATTTTGGAGGGATGGCCTCATTGGCGCGTGGTGACCGGTTGAAAAAGGGCAACAGCGGTGGTCGCACGGCTGTTGTTGAGGCCGACCTTTGAGACATTTTCTTCATACCTTATTGGAGGCGTCCCGTCCTCATCTCCTTCGTGTCTTCAGCCTTCTCCCTTCCATCTCCTTCTTGCCCAGGGTCCTTCGCCCTCGGGTTCTAGGTGCGCCTCTCTTCTCCCCCCGAAGCGGCGCGTTACTTTGTCGCCGTCGGATTGTTCTTGCGCTCTCGTTTCGTTTCAAAACTCCCCTTTTGCCCTTGCTCGGCACTTTGGCTCTCCTTCTGTACTCCTCGCTTGCCTACAGCCTCCGCCGAGGATCCTCCATTTCTCATCATTGGCCCCGCATCTTGTTGATCATTTTTGTTTTTGTCTATTTTTGCAGCGTTCTCGAGTGATACTTGCCCACAATGTCGATGACCATCGACGCGGTCATCACCTCTAAAGAGGATCCCACCAAGCTCTTCGACCTCTTGGAGGAGCTAGCCGTGGGTTCCTATGGTCACGTCTACAAGGTAACCGAGTTGTTGTTGTTGCTTGGCCAGAAGAAAAGGAGACTAATGCACAAACCTTGTTGACGGTCAGGCCATTTACAAACCCACAAATGAGATTTGTGCGCTCAAGATCATTCAGCTCGAAGAAGATGACACCTTCGAAGAGATGATGATCGAAATTCTCATTCTTCAGAAGTGCAGCGACAAGAACATTGTGAAGTATGTTGGAAGCTGGAAGAAGGGAGAGGAACTATTTGTACGTTAGCTCCCCTCCTTAGCCCCTTCGAGGGAGAGTTTGTCGTGGCTGTCCTGTTTATCAGTAATATTGATCCACTCCCCTGTTTCGTTTTTTATTTTAGATTGCCATGGAGCTGTGTGATGGTGGGTCAGCGAACGACCTTTACCAAAGTACGTCGTCCTCTTGTTGCCTCTTCTTGCCTAGTTCCTACCTGGTGGCTGAGACTTGCTCGTGTAAATACGCACAGTTTTGGAGACTCCCCTCACTGAGGCCCAGAACAGATGGATCACTCACCAATCGCTCTGCGGTCTTGCCTATCTTCACAAGAAGGTGTGTTTTGCTGCTTTACGCACGCACAAAGAAGCAACAGTGACTGACTAGATGCATTTATTGCCTGGATCGCATGTTGCAGGGCATCATTCACCGAGACATCAAAGCAGCCAACATTCTGTTGACCGAATCCGGCCAGGTCAAGCTCACTGACTTTGGTGTCTCGGCACAAATGGCGTCGCCGCACGACAAGCGGCGTACCTTCATCGGCACTCCTTACTGGATTGCCCCTGAAGTCGTCAACACCGTGATCGCTCCCTACAATGAAAAGGTTTGTCGTCGTGTGTGACTCTGGCGCTTGCTTGCTGGGCTAGACTGCGGTGCTTACCCTCCAAGGAACATGCGTGGCTGCGCAGTGCGACATTTGGTCCCTCGGTATCACTTGTATAGAAATGGCTGAGCTCCAGCCGCCTCTGCACGAGATCGCCCCCATGACGGCCGTCATGCAGATCCCCAAGAACCCACCGCCTCGCCTCCGAAACCCATCCGCCTGGTCGCCTGAGTTCAACGATTTCCTGCGGGAGTGCTTTGTCAAGGACCCCGACCAGAGGAAGTCTGCCGAGGAATTGCTGAAGGTTGCCAGCCTCCCATTTTTACATTCTTTTTTCCCCAACTGTTTCTCTGATCGTGTGATGCTACTTGCTACAGCATCCCTGGTTTAATGGAATGGAAAAAGAGGACGGCACGATCATCCGGGGCCTCATCAAGCTCACGCGTGACGCCGAGACCGCCTTTATTTCTGCACCGTCCCCGTCTGAGGGTCGCGATTGTACTCCACCTGCAGAGATCCCAACCAAATGGTAATTGCTGACGCGCGTGGTGCGTGCGTGCAGCGATGGAGATTTCCGATGAGGACGTCGACGACACGGGCTCTGACCAAAGCCAAGATACCATCGAGGTCCCGACCTCCCCGGAAGCCGTGGCCGCACCCATCCCCCCGCCCATGCGCATCACGACCATTCGTGACACTCCCCAATGGGGCACCATGACCGAGGAGGAGAAGCGCAAGGCCCTTCACGACGAGAGGGTACACTTCCCCTCCCAAGAGCACCTCCCCACGCCCACTTATAGCATGGGGGGAGGATCCTGACTCACGACTTGATGATGGCGATGCGATGACGACGTACAGAAACAAAAGGAGAGGGTCGCCGAGCAGCAGCGACGTCCCACGCTGACCCGCACGCTCAAGTCCAACGGCGCCAAGGCCGGCGTCAAGAAGAAGGTCCTGAAGGAGCAGATCAAGCAGCTGGACAAGCTCATGAAGGCGCACGAGCAGCAGCAGCAGAGGCAGATGAAGTCCCACCAGGAGCAGATGGAGCAGCTAAAGGGCCAGCACGACGCCAAGCTCGGGGCGCTGATGAGGGAAGCCACGCGCGTGCAAAAGCGGCGGGAGAAGGAGTCCTCGACGGAGACGGATACCCAGAGGCGGGAGCACTCGGGCGACCAGCGTCAAATGAAGCGAGAACACGAGAACGAGCGGAAGAAGAACCAGCGGGAGGTCAAGGAGGAGCAGAAGAAGCTCACCAAGGAGTTTAAGAACCAGCAGAAGATCAAGGAGAAGAACTACCTCGACGAGAAGAAGCGACTCAAGAAGGAGAAGTGCGTTGTTCCCCTCCCCTGTTCACATACACTCCCGCAGGAAGCCTGACACGCGCACATGAACCGTGCACGGTGTGTGAACGACGAACGCAGGGCGTCGCCAGAGGCGCTGAAGAACCTGGACGCGTCGTTCAAGAACTCGAGCCTGTTCGACCAGCTGCTGTTCTTCCAGAAGATCGCGATGGAGGAGCGGAAGAAGGACAACGTGACGGTGCTGATCCAGCAGCGGCAGCACCAGCAAAAGTCGCGAGAGCAGATGGACCAGCAGGTGAAGACGGCCATGCGGCAGTTCCGGGAGAACCAGAAGCACGACCTGTCGATCCTGCAGTCGCGGCAGCAGGTCGAGGTGGAGAACATCGCCGAGCAACTGGCGCTCGAGCAGCGGCAGCTGCAGGAGCAGCAGGCCCTGCAAAAGGAGAACGTGCTCGAGAACCACAGGCTGGTGACGGAGCAGCAGCACCGCCAGCACCAGGACGAGGAGAGGGTCAACGGGCGCGAGTTCAAGGAGATGCAGAAGAAGCAGCTCAAGGAGTGGCAGAAGGTCAACAAAAACATCAACCGCATTGAGAAGCGCACCAAGCTCAACGAGTTCAAGCGGCGCCAGCAGCAGGACGAGGTCACCTTCCTCGAGAACGCCCTCAAGCGGCGCCAGGAGCTCGAGCGCGAGACCCAGAACCAGCAGGCCGACCAGCTCTCCACCATCTCCCAGCTCCACACTCAGGCCCGCGACGAGCTCAACAACGACCAGCGCGAGCGCCAGGAGAACCTCAAGCAGCAGCACGAGGAGCAGATGCACGAACTCCTCCGCCGGCAGCACGCCGAGCGCATGACCCACCTCCGCGAGGACCACCTCCGCCTCCTCACCCTCGCCAAGCAGCAGCAGCAGGACCTCCTCCGCGAGCTCAGCGAGCTTCAGGTTTGTGCTTCCCCCTTCTTTTTCCCCCCTTTTTTCAACTGCTGCTTACCACAACACGACACGCGACAGTCGGGCGAGATGGAGCTGCTGAGGCAGCACCACCAGCAACAGCTCCAGTCCCAGAAGGACTTCACGAGGACCGAGGAGGAGCGGGCCAACGACATCAGCCAGCTCATCGCTGAGCAGAAGGACGCCGAGGCCAAGATGCGGGAGGAGTTCTCGAACATCATCAAGTGGATGATCGAAGAGCACAAGAAGGAGAGGAACGCCATGATCAAGGAGGGCGGCATGTACGCCTCGCCCAGCGATTCTGCCGACGACATCGACGAGGACCTCGCCATGTCCCTCAGCAGCCTCCCGCCGCCTCTCCCGCCCTCCCCGCGCCTCACCGGCGAGTTCGAGGACATGTACAACTCCAGCAGCCCCGTACGTCGTCTCCCTTCTCCTCCCCCAACCCACCGAGGCCGTTGACTCATGCGGAATCCATCATCGCCACGTCACACGCCATGAGCAGCACTCGTCGCTGCGGGGTTCGGGATCCGTGGAGGGCTTGGCCCCCGTCAGACCGTCCTCACTCCGGAACGGGCGGACGCCGTCGCCGCCCCCGCCGCGGTCGCCCTCGCCGCCGGCCGGCTACCCGGGCCGCTCGCCCTCGCCACCCTACCCGGGCCGCTCGCCTTCGCCGCCCGCCCTGCCGCCTCTCTCCTCGGCCGAGCTCAACGGCTATGCGTACGCCCACCAACGAGAGCTCCCCGCCCCATTCCGTGTCTTGGCCTCTCTGCTCACTAGCTTGTGTGGCCCCACTGTGCTGTGCTTGCTGCTCGACGACGATGATGACGGCGACGATGACCGGGAGGCAGTGACTACAGCTCGGAAGGCGCAGCTCCCGCTTATGCTGACCCAGTTTATGGATCATCGCAGTAAGCCTGATGACCCCCTGCCACCCAGAGCCACACTCACCTCCCTTCTCTCTCGCCAGACAAAGTGCTGAGCTCTATGCTCTCGTGCAAAACACCCCGAATGATGACCCGGCAACCAACCAGCTGAATGACCTCTTGGCTGATCTCGCCGGCTTCGGTTAATCGCTTATTTGCGACTCTACTTCCGCGATTGCTATGCACCACAACCACAACGTCCTCTTCGCTTTTGTCGTTTGTTCCTCTGCATTCTTCTTCTGCTCCCTTTCTTCCTCTCCTTCTCTCTCTCTCTCTCTCATTGTTCATCCGCCGCTCTGCACCGTCGTCATGCTCTGCGCCGATTCTGTTGCTCTCCATGTTGTGCACATAAACCACCAGCTTGTGTTGTATTTCTACATCACCCCCCTTCCCGCGCTTCTCGTCACGGCAACGCTCCCCTTGATAACGAACATCACCGTCATCAGACTTCTCCTCCACACCAGCATACTTCACTTGCGGCGGCTCCGCAACATTGCGCACAGGAAGGCCGGGGAGTGACGCCTCGACGCCTACCGTCAACATCATAATCATCTTGTCGAGGGACGTGCTCATTATTCATTCTTTTAAAAGAAAAAAAAAAAGAAAAAGGAAAAAAAGTTGCTGGTCAGGGCTTCTGGTAGAGGCCCAGCTTGTTGAGTGTTCGGTTGTAGTCGGCGATGAAGGGCGACTTCTTGATGAGCTCCCAGATGCGGCCAGTGTTCTTGAGCCTGTTGATCCATGAACCGCCCCGATACAGTCAGCCATCATTGTTGCTTTGTGTGGGCGCATGGCGAGTACAAGCAGCTCACCATTCACGCTCGGAGAGGGGCCGCGAGAAGCTGCGTTTGGGCAGACTCAGCACGTGATATCGTAGACGCTCCAGAGCCACAGTGTAGCGTTCGCCGTAGATATGCGGCACCTGTCGTGGTGACGAGGAAGGCGGTGAGGCCGGCAGGCGGACGGCAAGAGCTCACGCACGGAAGGAGTACCGCAGCGTCGGTCCTCTCCTCGTTCACGGGTAGAAGGAAATAGGTGGGGCCATCATCCGACTCGCCAGTGCTCTTGGCCTTGCACTTGGACTGGGCGAAGAAGCGCTGAAGCGATCGCTGTAGCGACGCCTGCGTCGGCTCCGAGAAGGCCTCGTCCGGTTGCTTGTTGAAAACAAACACTGCGGCCGCGACGCCGCACGTCAGGCACAACTGCATGTAGGACGGGAAACGAAGCTGGAAGAGGAGAGGATACCCGTGTCGGGATAATACTCGGTCTGCTCTGTGTGGTCATCGGGCAGCGTGGCCATGTGGGCGGCGACGTCGGGAATGCGGTACTTGAGCATCTCGACCGAGCGGAGGAACTTCCACAGGTCGACGTCGGCCGGGCCGTCGTGGACCACAATCACCACATGGCAGATGGAGAAGAGGAGCACAGCCAACTGGAGGGACTGGAGCTCCTGCAGGTTCTCGTGGGACGATACTTCGGCCGGCAGCGGGTAGTCGTTGTCCAGCATTTGAAACATGATCGACGGGCTCAGTATAGGCTGCATGAGATGGACACATGGAAACGGTCAACGTCCGCACATCAGCGAGCCGACCACTCATGCGCGCGTCGTGCTCGGAGCGCACCTGCGTGTCGAGGACGATAACACGATCGGGGCTGACACACATGTCCACGCCAACTGTCTCGTGACCGCACTGCAGGGTGGTCTCCTGCGACTGGGCAGCGAACGGCGGCAACGCCTCTGGGTCCTGAAGGAGGGACTATCTGGTAAGACATGCGGCAAAGAGAGATTGCTGCTGTTGTAAGCGACGTATACGTCACGCGAGAACAAGCCGCTGAGGTCGGACATGATGGTGGACTTGCCCACGCCCTGCTTGCCCAGTACGCCGACCACAGTGAAGTCGTTCTGTTCCGACAGGAGCTGTCGCAGCCAGACAACCGCACAGTTCAGACGCCCAAACAAGTCGGCTGTACGGCAACGACTGCAGTACGTACCTTGAAGGCTGTGTCGTAGGAGAAGCCCAAGTATTCGTTGATAAGCTTGCCCGAGGCTGGCGTGCGCTCGGCGGTCGGGCCTGGCGCACGGGAGTGCGCTGACTCTCCTGCTGGCATACTTTCAGGCTGGGCTGCTGAGGGCGAGGAGGCGTCGATGGCAGCTGGCTCCTTCTTGGCCAGGATGGTAGGTGTGGGCATCGCCCGCTGGTAGTCTGGATCCTCCCGCTGGTGGCAGGGTCAGGTCCGTGGTCCCGCTCTACCCCAAGAGGAGGGGGAAGCTACCTTGTAATCTTTCCTGTTGCCGCGCCCGCGTCCGCCTCCGCGTCGATCTCGCCCTCCACGATCGTTCTCACCAAACAGCTCCCGCCGAGATGAGGTGCTGCCCATGCCCTCTGGTCTGTACAGTTGCCGGCCGCCACCTCCGCGCCCGCCTCGTCCGCCCTCCATGCCGTCTTCGGTTGACCCTCCGTCTCGCCGTCGTGCTCCGCCCGCCGCCATCGCGGACCCACCACTACTAGCCCCTATGTTTGCACCACCATAACGAGAGGGCCCGCGTCCGCCCTCTGCTCTTCGATCCATCTTATCGCGTGCCTCTTTTATCGCCTTTTTCTTTCCATTTTTCTCTCTCCCGCCGATTGGGCCAATGGTTTGAAATTGTACTTCTTGCTGGTCATTTCTAGGGGCAAAGACTCCTTGGGTGCTGCCTGGGTTCGATTTTGGAAGTGAGAACAAGCAGCATGAAGGTCACAGTCTCGTGCGACTGGGGGGGCACCATCCCCAACTATGAGTTGAAGCGTGACGTTGATTTGGCGGAACACATCGACGCACTGTGCAAAGAGCTTAAGGCGCCAGACACCCCCTCGCACTATGCCCTCTTCGTCGAAACAAACTCTACCTACATCAAGCCTGAGGTAAAAATCTCCAGCTGCTACTTAGGTTGCCCGCACATTTGTGTTTTATTGTTAAATGTTCCACATGGTTCTACTACTCTTGCACAGAATGTGACGAATGTGAGCTTCAAGTTGCCCGACGGCACCCCTGTCCGTCTTATACTTAAGCCCGAACTCGTAGCCGGGGATTCTATCGAAAAGCTCACGGCCGCCGATCCAGAAGCCAAGCGCAAGGCCCTTACGCAGATGAAGAGCCGCCTTAAGGTGCACACCTTCGGCTTCCAAATATCCTAATATCCTCCCATAAATAATAATATTAATATCAACTCTTTAATTAAATACAAATAAACGTCGGCCGATCGGATCGTGGGGTAAAACGAACTCAACTCGAGCTATTAACACGACCGTCGGGGCATCAGGACAAGGAGTTTGCGGTGGCGTTCCTGGAGAAGAACGGCATCTCGGCGTTGATCGCCTGCATGCAAGAGGTGACGGGCAACGTGCTGGGCTTTGCGCTGACCACGCTCGAGGCGCTCATGCATCACAACGTCGGTTGGAACAAGCTGGACGAGGCCTTCCTGCAGAACGTAATCCCGTTCATCTCGTCGTCCAACCTGACGGCGTCGCGGCGCGCGATCGAGATCGTGTCGCATCTGGTCAAGAGCCCGCAGCACGGGTTCGGAGCCATCGACGCGGCCATCCGGGCCAACGCCACCAAGGAGGGCAAGAAGCCCTACTTTGTGCTCGTGCGGCTGCTGGCCAGCACGGATCTCAACGTCAAGCTGGCCGCCCTCACGCTCGTGGGCGAGCTCATCAACTCGACCTCGTCCGACGACCACAAGAAGCAGTTCCTCCACCTGCTCGACGACCTCGGCATCAACAAGCTCCTCAAGGAGCAGGTCACCACCATCCAGAACCAGGAGTTTAAGGAGCAGCTCTACCTCTATCAGCGCGCCCGGCTCTGGGAGCTTCAGCAGCTCAGCGATACGGCCTACGACAAGAACAACGACGAGCACGAGAAGCTCCTCCTCAAGCTCTGGACCCTCGTCTTCCCCGACACTACCCTCGAGACCCGCGTCTCCCAGCAGTGGAAGCGCATGGGCTTCCAGGTCCGGACCTGGCCTCCTCTCCCTCACCTAACCCGTCACGATGCGGTCTTGATCAATTTGCAGTTGCTCATCGCCCCACACATCAAACAACAACAACAACCACAGGGAACGGACCCGGCGACAGACTTTCGCGGGATGGGCCTGCTGGGCCTGCGCAACCTGCTCTACATGGCCGAGTTCCACACGGAGAAGCTCCGACGGATCATTAGCGTCCAGGCCGAGCGAAAAGACCACGAATATCCGGTCGCCGTCGCCGGCATCAACCTCTCGCAGATGCTCTATGAGCTCCTCCACATCGGCGCCGAAGGTGCGGCTGCCGCCCTCCCGTTCCAGTTGGGCAATGATGTGGCGTCCTCACTTCAATCCCTTGATCATTGCCAGACCCGGCGAAGCCCATCTTCAACATCTTCTTCGACCACCCGCACGCGTTCGAGGAGATGTACTGCATCTCGTTCCAGGTGCTCGACCACACGTGGGTCGACATGAACGCCTCCTACATGGACTTCCGTGATGTAAGCCACTCGCCATTACATCTTCTATCTCGCTCTTGATTGCTGACGCCGGGGTTCGGCGACAGGTCATCGCGGCGGTGAGGAAGCAGATCGGGGACGTGCTGGCGCAGAACCCGGCGACGATCGAGATGTTCCACCGGGTGGCGTCGTGGAAGCAGACGGGACTGCACGAGGACGAGGACGCCACCAACGACAGCGGCGACCAGCCGGACCCGCTCAACAAGATCCGGACCAAAGTGCGCAAGAACATGACGGAGCTGGTCAAGAACCAGAAGCTGAGCTACCTGCGCGAGGGGTGCGCCTTCAAGGCCTACGGCCAAAAGCAAAAGGCCAACAAGAATGCGCAGCAGTACGTCTTCCTACGGCTGCATGACAGCATGCAGCACCTCGGCTGGGCCAACATCAGCAGCCCCACCGAAAAGCCCACTGAACTGCCCAACGTCGGTACATATATACTCGACTCTCCCACCAAACACGGCCCAATGCTCATGATGATGGCGGGCGGGGGGCTGGCAGTGAAACTGGGCGACTTCAAGAGCGTGGTGGCCGGCATGGATTGTCCGGTCTTCCAGAAGCGGAAGCTCAAGCCGGAGGAAGAGGAGGCTGTCTCACTCACATTTGCGCTGCCGCTGGCGAGCGGAGAGGCGCTCACGTTCACGAGTCAGACGCCGATCGACTTTGTCAACTGGACCGACGGCTTGCGCGGCTGGGTGGGCGCCAAGATGGAGTGTCCCGAGACTTTGGATGACATCAAGGTGCTCGTGGAGACGGAGATCGAGGTCAAGATGCTCGACCTCGAGGGCATCACCATCCCCTCCATCGCTCCCGTCGTGCCGCCACCGCCCTCCAACTACGACTTCTTCTACAAGGACAAGGAGGAGATGACCAACCAGGCGGTCACGGAAACCCGGCGCAAGGGCATCGCCCTCGGCAGGAGCCGCCTTGGCGATGGCCCCAATGAGTGAGGGAGACCTCGCGGCCATCCGGTTCGCTTACCTTTTTGCTTTTTATGTGTCGGGCCGCACCAGCTTTGTTTTCTTTTTTTTTTTGAGTTCGGCGGGCTGCCCTGTATTTCTACGCCCAACAACAGCCACGTCTTGTCTGCACACACAAACTAAAGTTTCTTACGTTCAAACAACCGGTGTCGCGTCCAAGTAAAAAAGCTCATTTCTAAGGTACAGGGCCGGTTGAGGTCACAAAAAAGCTAGCCGACCGTGGGGCTCGAACCCACGACCACAAGATTAAGAGTCTTGCGCTCTACCGACTGAGCTAGGCCGGCTGGTGCAGGGCATCCGTCACACAATCAATTATTCAAAGTTTTACGACACGTACAAAAACTGTGAAAACTCCAAAAGTTGGAGGAGAAGGGTATCGATCCCTTTACCTCTCGCATGCTAAGCGAGCGCTCTACCATCTGAGCTACACCCCCTTCACATTTTTGGAAAAGTACTTAAATAAAATTTTAAAAACTCATCACCGGACTCTGCACCAAGGAAGGGGAATCACGAGAGAACGAAGAGATACAGGTTTGTTTGTCTCCATTAACAGAAGAGAGTTGGCCACCAGAAGGGAAGCGAAAGAGAAGAAGAGCCAGATGAGGGGGAGGACTCGCTCATGACTGGCGCCCAAGGCTGCAAGGGCAATCCACCTCCAGCGCCCATCTTGCCGTCTGAAGCCTTGACGGTGGCGTAGAGGTCGGCGTCCCAGTTGTCCACCACGTTCAGGTTGGTGAAGAGCGTCAACACGTCCTGTCCCCACGCACTCGAGGGTGGAGCGCGGAAAGTGAAGTTCCAGGCGCGGCGGAATTGCTCTTCATAGTTGCCCTCTGGGCTGAGTTCAGTCTCGAGTGCGTAGACAGACCAAGCCGAGTCGTCCACAGTGTAGGCGCCGTAGTTCTGGAGCGTCCACGCCAGGGCGAGGCCAGGCGCCGTCTTAAGTCCCAGCTTGGTGATGTCGACCGTCGAGTTCAGCGCCAAAAGAGCTCCGATGCGCAGTGCTGGGTTCGTCCCGTTGTAAATCATGTAAGACGTCGGCGAGTTGTAGTAGCCATCGCAGCCCTTGGCCGGCCATCTGTGGCACTCTGATCTGTTGTTGCCTCTCCAGTAGTTCTGGTTCCCGAAGAGATTGCACTTAAGCGCATGACGGGCCGGCTGCACCATATCGCTCCCCGGCGAGACCGGCAGCAGTTCGCCCAGTCTCAGCGTGCCTCCGATGGACGAAAGCCCAGTTCCGCCGTGCGAGCCGTAGAATCCCTCCTGGAACAGATCCACATCAACCGCGCCCGTAGACGTGGTCACGTTTCCGCCTGCCCGGCAGCAGCACACCGGCTGTGTCTGCCTGATCGTCGTGCCGTTGGGCATGAGGATCGCCGTAGCATAGTTGCTGAGGCTTGATGCAACCACGAAGTCGGTCGGCCAAGGCGCCGTGAACTTGACCTTGTCGCCCGGGTCAGGGTCGCAGCGCGAGGCGCCCGTCCAAGCAGCAGAGCTGTAGTAGAAGGGAGTCTGCGGGGCGTCGGTGGAATGGAGGACGAGTACGTCAGGGTCGGCCTCAAGGATGAGACCCGAGGAACCGACCGGCATGATGTCTGCTGGCACATAGACAGCATCTCGTCCGATGGGTAGGTTCCAGATAGAGTAGTTGGCGAACGGCCAGTCCAGAGGTTTGCGCACCGTCGGCGCGTCGGGCACTACAAAACCAGCGGCTGGCTTTAGCACCAGCCAGGCAGCGAGTACTTGAACAAGACACAACATAAGCGCACGTACGTAAGTCATCCTTGCCGCTGCCTCCTCCACCGACGGCAAGTGTGATTAAATACCCACAACAAGGCCACCGATCGCACTTGTTGTAAATTAACCCCGCAATATTTATTAAACCAATAAAAGGCGACCTTAAGAAATGAGCTCTTTTTCCAAGGCCTTTACCACTACGATCTGCTTGCGTGTGGGGTTGTAGTACGTGCTGATGATTGCGTGCTTGTACCACGAGAACGACGCATTGAAGAAGCCCGGAGCCCATCCACGCTTAGGCTGGAGGAACACGCCTGATGAGTGCCAGGGCGGACGCGGTGGCCTTCAGAACTGGTGGGAGGCGCACCGTGCGAAACACGAAAGAGGCCGTGATGTCGTCGGCACTGCCGAACAAGGCCGGGTGGCCGCCCATGAAGGGGTAGGAGTCGCTGAAGGGACGCACCTTCTGGCCATACGGGCCAGAGAGAAAGTAGGCAAAGGGGACAAAGCCACCTTCGACCAGCGGGCACAAGGCTGGCTCTTTGTGCTCCCGCCACCCGTCTTTGTCTTCCTTCTGGGTTGTGGGAGACGCCGCGACGCCCAGCTCCTCAACAAGCTCCCTTGCTTTTCTGACGTAAGTACAACGCCCGAGTACCCATCGATTCAGCATGATGGATGGTCAGGCAAGGCTAGGACTTGTGTGCAGAGGAAGAGGAACCCATGCAGGTAGGCATAACAGAAGCGAGCAAGGGGAATCTCGACATTAAGCCCCCGATAGCCGATGCGCACCAGGTCGGCAGGCTTTGGCTCGTGCTTGTTGCTGCGCAATCAAATGAGCCAACAGAAAAGTGTTCTGGGCAGGCAGATCAACGCACGAGCAGCTCAGCTGAGCTGGGGGGGGGGATCAGCTCGTACGCTTGAAGGAGGGATAGAATGACGGCAAGCCTGTGCACGCGGTAACGCACTTCTGTCCTCAAATAGTTGGGGAGGCCGACCACACTAAAGTCCATCTGGGCAATGTAGCGCATGCCTTTCATTTCCTTTGCGCGGCCCATGAAGAGAAGAGGGGGGGACAAGTCAGCACACACCAGAGCTCAAGGTCGGTCTGTCTCGTACCTCTTGTGTGCGATCGCAGAGGGCAGAGACATCCTTTGCTATGGAGTCGTTGATGTGAAGTGAAGCAGGGCGGAGAAGCAGACGGCAAGCCTTGAGGTAGTGAGAAAACCACCGCTTGGGGGTTCTCTCACTTTGTTGTTCCGCCACAGCCACATCATGGTTCTTCTCCCTTCGTCGTTTGGGCTTTGCGGTCTCTTTGGCTTTCTTGGCTTCATGTTCGTCGTCGTCGTCCTCATCAGACGATTCCCAGTCAGGAGTCTCTTTGTCTAACTGTGTGAGCCGTTTGCGGTAGGCGGAGTAGGGATCAGTAGGCTTGGCCCAGTAGCTCCAGTGGCGTGTCACGGGCCTGTCCTGGTCCATGGCAGTCTCCATATCCTCTTCCTCTGTGCCCCACGCTTGCGGTCAACTTCCTGCGATTGTTTCCAACGTCAAGAGCAGTGTGCCTTGCAGTACCAAACACTCGAGGGCCAAAGTTGCGCACAAAGTGGGGCCGCCACAAAGGGTCGGCGGTCGCGAGCTCCTCCCAGCGCCGGCTGACGGCGCGCACAGCCAGCAGGTGCTGCGGTTTCGCGGCCAACCAACTCAGCACGTGGAGCAGACAGTCATCATTGAGTAAATCGAGAGGTGCCGCCGGCGCGGTAGCGTCGTCTTGTTGTTTCAGTCGTTTGGTCCGTTTAGCGAGTCTGCGCTGTTTTGGCAGTTCCGCTGCCTCGCTTCGGAGCGACGTCGAAAGGGCCTCGTTTTCCTTCCTCTTCATCTTTAGGCCTCTGCGAAACCAAAATGACAACAACACACGAAAACGAAAACGAGGCTCGATTGGCTGATTATATATTTATCTTTTATTTTATGTACAAAAGCACCAGCGCCTTACTCGACACCACGCACACCGGCGCCCTCGATGATGAAGGAGCACGTGTCGTTGGGGGCGTAGGGCGAAAAGACGACCTTCAACTCCCGAACGCCAACCGTCACTTCGCTGCTTGTGCGCCTCTTCTTGGCCTTGCGCTCATCTCCATCCTCGCCCTCTGTACGTGAGCTCACGTTAGCTACAGCGACACATCACCAACAAGCAACGCGCACACCCAAGGTACCATCATCGGAGAAGGCGTTGGGAATGGTGGAGGAAGAGACAGCGCCGCGGTACGTAGAGCGGGTCTTGGAGAGCAGGAGCCGCGAGTTGATGCAGTTGGACCACGCCAGGCCGAGCGCGGGTACGACTCGCCGCTTCTGAGAGGCCAGCCCATCAGGCAGCAAGCGGGACTCGTCGACAAAGTCGGAGACCTGATTGACGACCACCACGACCACTTGCAGCTGGTCGGCGATCTGCTTGAGCTGGTTAGCCTGCGAGAAGAGGACCCGCGTGCGCTCGACCATTTGGCTCACCCCAGTGCCATACTCGTAGCGCAGGAGGGCGGCGATGGAATCGATGATCACCAGCCGCACGTTGCGCTGTTGGATCAGTGGTGGCACTTGGTTGAGCATGGAGTGGAACAGCTGGTCGATGGAGCCCACGTGCTTGATGTAGATGTTGTCACGCAGGTCCGGTCCGCCACGTCGCGGGAAGAGGTCGGCGTGCTTCAGGCGGAAGGCCTCGTGCAGCTGATCAAGCCGGCGGTTGGGGAAGTTGCCCTCGGTGCCGATGTAGATGGCTCCGCCGCCGAGGCCGCCCGCCTCAGGCGGCAGTTGCGCCTGTGCTTCCCTCATCACGAGGTCGTATTCAATGGTATGTGTTAAATCAACTAGAGCGGAGTTGACGTACCTGCAGAGCCAGCTGTAAACAGAGCTGTGTCTTGCCGCTGCCGGCTTCGCCAGCAATCTCGGTGATCTGGCGCGGCAACAAGCCCCCACCCAGGCAGCGGTCCAGAATGGGGCAACCCAACTTGAGCTTGTGGGTGCAGCTGGGGTCGCTAGCTAGAGCCAGTGCAGGCAGGGGCGCTGGGCACAGATGGATAGACACCTCGTGCAGCAGTTGGCGAGCTTCGGCAGCACCGGACAAAACGCGCGTTAGCTCGGCCTTGGGCACTTTTAGGAGATCCTCGGCGGTGCGCAGACGAAGGCTCTTTTCTAGGAGCACTAATCGCTGAGCTAGGGGGGAAGCGGCCCCAATGATCGCGGACAAGGGGGTATCCGCCGGCAGCAACGGGGTTCCTCCGTCCTCCGGCTGGTCGTGAATCTCAGTTTTAACATCCTGCCCCTCCATCCTCCTTGGCAATGTTGTACACGCCTTTTTGATGCGCGTTTTTGTCTTGTCTTCCAGGAAATGAAATTTTATTCATCATTGTAAAAGTTAAATAATGCAAGTTTCTCTTTCTTTTTTTTTTTTAAAGAGAAAGAAGATCGTTTTTGTGGATGAGCCGCTCAGACGCCTTGCCTCTGCTGGAGGCGGCGCTCCGGTTTCTAAAGAAATATGGTACTGCAGAGCCTGCCACATTGCGCTTGCCGGAGCACTAAATTAGATGCTGTGTAGTGGTTGGAGGAACGGGAAAGCGCAGTGCGCAGGGCAAGGTGAAGAACGACACTACCCTGACCGGCAAAGAGGAGCTTGAAACACACTTACATAACCTTTACACATTTGCCTGGGAAGGGGGCCTGTCCAAAAGTCAGCTGCGCCTCGTTGTAGAGTTCTTCACCAAGAACCAGCTCCGTACGCTGCTATCTCGAGCTGCATTGTGGCCAGCATCCTTTTTCTCACGTTGTGTGCAGCGGAGGCTGTGGCAAAGCGCTTGTTGGAGGCGCTCATTCCAGAAGGGCAGGTTGATGAGGAGTGCTTTGTGCTTCTTCTTGGTGCGTGCCGCTGAAGAGCATGGTGTGCATGCTCACTCGCCTCACCTATACTGTGTGGATCCAAGGTGCGTTCGGCATGTTCACCCCTGCCGTACGTTGGCTGGCGCTCGAATGGATGGTGGTCACCTACGACCTTCTTGACTCGACCACCAAGGTAAGGCACCCGCTGTCCCGCTCCACTCCCGCTTGCTTGGGTGTTGACTCTGTCCTGTCTAACAGGTGCACAGTCTCTACGGCGTCGTTTTTCACTGGATCGAGTGGGAGACGTTGCGACCACTCCTCTGCAATCTGCTTTACCGCATGACACGTCCACAGGACGTGCTCACATGGCGGGTTCATAGACTATATCCTCTTCTCCTCCCCGGCAGCTTATTCTATGTGATGCTGTTCCCCTCTCCAAAGCTCTGCTCGCCGCTCTTCAAGTGAGTGGGTCTCCTTAACTTGTCACACGTGCGAGCTGAGAAACAAGGTCGGATCAGAGCCGGCAATCGACGTTCTCTTGGCGCTCTACAAGGAGCACAAGCCCTCCGCCGTCACCGTGGCCCTACCGTCGCACATGAAGCCCATGCACGCTCTACTCAAGGTACATCCTTGTTGTTCTGCACTCGAGGATTTGCAAGCGCCTCATCATGGTCTCTCTTTTTGTGGGGTCAGCCGAAGCGAACTGGCCGCGACCTGTACCAGCGAATCATCGACCTGCAAGGCGACATCTTTGTGACACAATTGGAAGAGCGGGCCTCGACCGACTCTATTCAGTGGAGTACGTGTTATGTTTTGTCCTTCGTCTTGTCTTGTGTGCCTTTATATTCAAGCATGTGTTGTGAAGACTGGCGCGCGAGCTTCGAGGAACGGCCCCGCAAAGCGAAGGCGAACCGGGGTGTCAGCAGGACTCCCGCCAAGCCGTCCATCGCCCAGTTCGCCAAGGGGCTTGAGCAGCTCGAGATCCCCGCGCAGGCAGCTACGCTCTTCCGCAGTCCGTTTTTCCACCACTACGTGGCTCTGTACCCCGACCGTACATGCCTCTCCTTTCGTGGACGCCTTCTGCGTGCGACGTCGCACTCCACTGAGCGGCTTTGCAGGAGGCCTCGTGGACCGATTGACAAGCTGGCTGGGGTTCATTCTTGAGGAGGAGGTCTTCTGGAAGGACTCCACATCGGCGCAGCACGAGGCTCGCCTGGGCTTTCTCTTCTTGAAGCTTCTCGACTTTGGCAGAGCCAACAATGTGCGTTCAAGCCATTTCATGAAGTTGCTCTTACGCCAACTTATCCTGCCCCTTGTTTCTTTTCTTTCAGGGATTACCACCCACGTTGGAACGATTCCTGTACAGCTACGTCGAGCGCTGGAACGGGACGGATCACGCTCACCAAGTGCTCGGTTCGCGCCCACCTCCCAACGAATCGACGATGGCAAATGGGATCTGATGGACTATGCCGTCCAGGACTGATTTCATTGGTCAGCGGCTGTGCCTTCGTGGATCTGTTGGCGAACCTCTTGACCCCGCTTACCACGCTCTTCTTCACCTCTACTCCCCTGGGGAAGGCCCGGTTATTGGAGTGCTTCACATCCATCATCAAGCGATGGAGCGCCTACGATTGGGCCCAATGGACCAATCACGACGCCCCACCCCCAATTCGTCGGCCTGCTGCGGATGGTACCTCGTGCCCTCCTGTACATGTTGCCGTAAGTCGCTTCTCACTCACATCCCTTCTTAACCAGAAGAAGGGCGGCATATTGCCATCCCTGAAGTCGCCCAGAACTACCGTCCGTTGTACGATTTAATTAGGTACGCGTCCTGTTCATGTCTTCGACTCCTCTGACCACAGCTAACACGATGGCCTCGCGCAGATACGTCGATCGGCTGTGCGTGTTGGGCCTACTCGCGGAGCGGAATCACGCAGTGGTCCAGCACGCAGCTCTCTGCTTTGTGGAGACGGTGCTGCTCCTCCCTTCGCAAAAGTTCCTTGTTGCTGTTCCAACCCGTTCTAACAGTGGCTGCCCATTGCTATAGATATCGCGCCTGCATACTGGGTTCGGCGTGCCTTTGGTGATCCCTCCATCAGAGAGCCTCGTCTACACCCTCCTCTTGGCCCACACGGCGATGCCGGTGTCGCGGCTGTGCGGCGCCCTCGTCTCCTACAAGTACGAGCACCGGGAGCTCCAGGTTAAGGTACGGAATGCAAGAGACCTCTTTTCAGTCGTTCCCTCTCTGCTGACCACCCTTGTATGCGCATAATGAGCAGGCAACTGTGGCGTCGGATCTATCGGCACAATCCGCGCAGCTCAACTCCTACATCTGGAACTTTGCAGCAGCCCTGTGGCGCCAGAACCTGTTCGCCACGGCCAAGGATCCCTCCACGACCAAACCGCTGAAAGAGGTCTTTGGTCTCAATGAGTACGGGCGCCCGCTTTTATCTTCTTTTGCACAAACCTTGGCATGAGTCGCTCACGCTCAGTTGTGCGGCAGTGTGATGATCGAACAGCTCCAGAGCGAGCACGCGCCCATGTGCCTGTCCTTCACGCACGGGCTCGTCTTTGCCAACTTTGCATTCGAGTACATCCAGGACATCGTGCAACGAACAGGGCGGCCACGCACTCCGCTCCACCCGGACATGATCCAGGTCAGCCCGCCTTCCCCTCTGGCGCCATGCCGTGATGCTCACGTGGTCAGTGGTGTGCAGGACTTGCACAAGCATCACTATGTTGATTTCCTGCGAGACAGGAGGATGGAGGGGCTCTACCTCTTCCTCTGCACCTTCGTGTCGTCCCTGCAGCAACGAACACAAAGCCAGGCGTGAGACCATCACTTAAGGTGGTCGTCTTCGAAGACAAAAAATAAAAAGTAAATTGGTGAAACAAATTCGCCATTCACATAGAGAATCGAAGATGCAGGTGTTGGATAAGGACTCATCGTCTTCGATCAGCCTGTCCAGCGTTGGCGCCGTGGAATTTCAGGTCGTGCTGCTTGCCGGCGGACCTGGCAGCAGAATGTCTCCCCTCTCCACTGAAATCCCCAAACCACTCCTTCCCATCGCCAATCGACCCATGATTTCCTATCAGCTCGAGTTCCTCGAGAGGGCTGGCTTTTCGGGTGCGAGCGACTTCACTTGGGGAGCAATAAGGTTTTCTTGCATTTTTGTTCACAATTGAGCGACTGTTCGCGCCTTGTTGTGCAGACGTTATCGTTATTGCTCAAGAAGACGCATCAAGTGAGTTGCGCTCCTACGTGCACGAGATCTATAAGGGCAAGGTGAAGGTTGATTGGCACTTCCTGCCGGACACTATGGGCACTGCGGAGGCCCTCTTGCAGATCAAGGACAAGATCAAGGTTCCTCGCCCCTCCCTCTTGCTGCCTTTCTATACATGTATCTCCGTAGTAGCCTCAGAGGCAGGCCCGGGAAACGAGCTAACCGCGCTCCATATGCAGACCAACTTCATCGTGATGAGCAGCGACCTTGTGGTGGACGAGAGGTTCTTGCACGGGATGGCCGACCTGCATCGGCTGCAGGACGCCATGGTCACTATCCTCATCAGCCGCCCGAAGGCTAGCGATGGCGCGGCCGCTGCCGTGGTGGACACCAAGAACGAGTTCGGCCTCATGGACTACATCGGCCTCAGGGATGACGGCCAGCGGCTGCTCTACTTCAAGGCTGCTGCTGACATCGAGAACAAGATGCGCATTTCCAAGAAGCTTTTGAGAAAGTGCGAGCCCTCCCTGAACCATCACGGACAAGAGTTGAAGGTTGACCTTGTTGTTGGTGATTTGCGTATGTGTGTGTGTGTGTGATGAAACAGGAACTACAGCCTCACGATCCACACCAACCTGGTCGACGCCCACTTTTACATCTTCTCCAAGGCCGCTCTGGCCATGCTGGAGGCCAGGAAGGACAAGATAGTGAGCATCAAGGGCGAGCTCATCCCTTACCTCGTGCGCTGCCAGTTCCGGAAAGCGTTCACCCGTACGCTGCTGATGACAACTGCTTCTTGTACTACTACTTGGTGTCGATGGCGGAGGTGCTGATGGATCTCTTGATTCCCAGGGGAGGACGCGCCGATCAAGCGTCCGTTCAGCAAGGCCTACAGCATGACCTCAGCACCCGTGGACACCACGGACAAGGTTCGCTGCTTCGCGTACACGATGGAGGGCGGCTACTGCGCGCGAGCCAACACCATCAAGTCCTACGTTCAGATGAACTTGGATGTACCTCCTTCTTCTCCTGGCCATCTTTCCCCTCTTTTGTGCCTTTCACCTCTTAGCCGGTGCTGATTTGGGGGAATGGAATGAAGATTGCCAGCCGAGGCGCGTGCTACTTGCCGCTGGAGCCCATGCTCAAGAACTCGTACATCGACCCAGCTGCCGTGATCAGCCCCAAGACGCAGGTAAGGCTCTCCGTGTTGTGGCTAGGAAAAGGAGAAGGCTGAACTGGAGCGGGGGATGACCCATTAGATTGGAGCCGAGTGCGTTGTGGGTGAGGGGACGCGCGTGGGCGACCGAGCGTCGATCAAGAAGTCGATTATCGGCAAGCACTGCGTGATTCACGACGGCGTCAAGATCATCAATTCGGTCATCATGAACCACGTCACCATCTCGGCCGGGTATGTCACTCAGTGCTCTGTTTTGCTTCGTTCTGTCTTTGCCCTGAGTTTTCTGACGGTGGTCGGTTGGGTGTGGCAGGTGCGTCATCAACGGCTCCGTCGTTTGCAACAACGTGTACATGAAGGAGAAGTGCAACATCAAGGACAGCCAAATTGGCGTGTCTTACAACGTGCCCGAGAAGAGTATGTGCACCCCTTGTTGGCCCTCTTCCAGCACCAGACCTTGCACAGATGCTGAGTTACCTCTTTCCTGTCGTGCAGCCGACATAAAGAACGAGTCTTTGTGCCGCGAAACTGAGGGCATGGGCATCTAGATGCTTGCAGCAACGCGCCAGCACCCCATTTGTTTGATTCATGGTCCTGAGCGACTGGCCTTTATGTTATTATTTATTCACTGCCTCTTGTGGTGGTTTTTGCTCTTGCGTCGAGAAGAATGGGAGCGAGATCATGATGATTAGGATGACAGGGTTTATAGAACAGAAGAGAGATGAGTGCTTTTACAAGGTCTTCCTCTCGGCCAGGGCGCGCACAATGCTGCCGAGACCACCCTTCTTGGTGACGGCCTCGTGCCACTTGAGAAGCGCGGTCGAGTTCTCACCATCCTCAAGGCCACGGTAAATGTACTTCATGAGCGTGTCCAGGTCGGTGGGGGAGAGAGCATCAATGTTCTTCTGCATGTCAGCCTCCTTGATGGCAGTGAGAACGCTCACAACGGACTGCGTGCTGGCATCCTGAATCCGACCAAGCGTAAGATCGTGTCAGTAATAAATTTTGTTAGGCCGAGTGTTGAAATTGAACCACTCAACACATAAATGCAAGCGACTTACGAACCCTGATCTGCTGGTTCTTGCAACCAAGAGGGGGGTCCTGAAGGGCAGCAGAGAGAGCGCGGCCGGGGTTGCCCCTTTAGGGTGAGAGAGAAAGAAAAAGGTTAATTTTTGAGTGCCCAATCTCAGCCCTTTGTGGGCGCGCAGTGGAAAGAAGACAGGATCCAGGGCGCGCAGCGGGGAGCAGCGGGGGATACTTACGTGTTGAGGGCATTGTTGACCTCCCTCTGCCTGGCGTCCAGCGACTGCTGGAACTCGGCGTCACTGCGTTCGGGCCTCTCAGCGGTTTCCATGATATTAAAGAGAAGAAGGATCTGAAGGCGGCGAAGGAGGTTCTTCTGGATCGAGAGGGTTAACCTTCTTTTTTGTGCACACGCGACGAGTGGCGACGACGTGCCTTGGGTCCAAGTTGGCCTAAATTCTGCCGACGGCGCAACGCCTTTGCGCGAGCATTGGTCGCGGCTCAAATTGGACCCATTCCATTCATTTTTCGATTTTTTTATGATTTGTTGGGGCTTTTGTGCCGCCAAGCAGGGCAACAGAGCACCAAGGACCACGCAAAAAAATAATGAAGTCAAAGGCTCGCGCCCCCACTCAGCCGGCCTTCTTCCACGGCCAAAACGATGGGAGGAAGCTTGACGAAGTCCCGCGCTGCAGCTCCTTGTCCTTCTGCTTCATCTCAAGCACCAGCTCCTGTATCTCGCCCTCGTTCAGGCCGTAGTGCAGGAGCAGCTCGTGTCGCAACCCGGAGGGGATGGCGTGCGCAACATGACGAAGTGGTTCGCGCAGGCGCTCGAACGAGTACAGGTTGTGCACCTCTTCCTGCTTCCAGTCCCATCCGATGCCTGTTCGCGCTGGCATGCGTCAGCGCAGCCTTTGGGGTCGGGGAGGCTTGAAGGGGGTGAACGCACCAAGGAAGGGGCCCTGGTCGGGGTTGAGCATGCAACCGCCGAGGCAGATCTCGCGCGGGTAGTGGCGCACGACGACCTTGTCAAACTTGACGCCCTCGTCCTGCATAACCTTCCGCTTGTGCTTCTTGTGCTTCTTCCGTTTGAATTCGGCCCCGTCGAAGCTTGTTCGCTGTTCGTGCACGAGCTGCTCGGCCGACATCGATCGGACGAGGATGCCCCGGCGCGGCGTCCGTTCCCGGTTCCAGAACGTCCGGCCCTTGCCCCCGCGCAGCAGCTCCGACGACGCCCGCCGCGGGTGGTCGCACACGTCCGCTTTCGACTCCCGCCGCTCCTTGCGCCGTTCCTTCTCCTCCTTCTTTTTCTTGTGCTTTTCGTCTTCCTTGTGATGAGGGGGCAGGTCGGGGCTGCTGCTGCTGCTACTGCTGTTGTTGTCATCCTTGTTGTTCGATCGCTTGAAGCTCCCAGACTTGCGCGTGACATCGTTTTGGTCCTGCAGACGCCTGGGCAAGGGCGAGTGCAGCTCGACGCTCTCCTCGAGCTCACCGCCGCCGTTGCCATGCTTCTGAGTCTTCAGGACCGAAGCGGCAGGCTCGCCCACCACCTTGTGCTCATCGTTGGCCGAGGCAAGAGGCGCAGCCTCGGCGACGTCAGCCGGCCTGGTGGTGTTCGTTTTGGCTTCATCGCTGCTCTTCTTCTTCTTCCTGTCCCTGTTCAAGACTCCGTTGCTCCTCTTCTCTTTCTTGTCCTTGTGCTCGCCCGAGCTGCTGACGCTGATGGCTGTTCCGCTCCTCGCCTTAGGAGATTGTCCTGCTGTCGGGGCAGACTGAGATAGGAGGGTTCGTCCCTCTAGGATGTGGTCATCTTCCGCTTCCTAGAAAGCACAATGGGCAGAAAGAGAAATTATGCTCCGTTTGGATCAAAAAAAGAGGAATGTCGATGGGGCTAGAGTACCTCTGGCTGGTCGTTCATGGTCGACGCAGGGGATAGGCCATTATATTGGGTTCTTCTGGTGGCTGGCGGAGCGCAAATGGATGGCAGAACGCCTCGGTTTTGCTTTGTGGTTGCCCTGAGGAATTGCGTGAACAACAACCACGACCTGTGAGATGTCGATCGGGCCTCTTCTTCTTCCGCTTTTGTTTGTCAACGGGCCAAAACGGACCAAGGAGCCACTTAGCCGGCGCAGGTGCCGGAAGCCAAACAAAGAAGGAGGAACGTAAGGTTCCACCGCCACAGCAAGACAGCTGAATTGCCACGGAGACGGGGGGAACAGGGACGCCCTGAGGAAATACGTTTTCCTCGGGTTTTATGACACAAAGCGAGAAGTTCACCTCTGCGGGCCCACCCCGCGAAGTTTGCTGTCCACCAGATCCCGCACAGCCACCATCAATACATACAGCTCTCTATAATCCTCCTCTCCTCTTCCATCGGGAACAATTTAGCAGGAGGCCATTTTCAATCACCTGCAACTCTCTTCTTCAGAACACATGGCAGCGCCGCCCACAAGGACGAAATCCCCACCTGCGGGCAACCCTGCCCCTCCCTTCGGCTCATTGCCCGACGATGAGGGAGATGAAATGTCCAGCTTCAACCAGAACGCGCCCCTCCCTCGGCCCGATTCCTTCATCGTGTTCTGCCTCATCTCGCTAGAGACCAAAATCTTGGTCCAAGCCACCTCGCCGATCATCCCTGCCAGTGAAGTAGAAGAGCGAAAGGATGCGCTCAAGTGTGGCCAGTTGACGGAGAAAATGCTGGCAAAGATCAGCGGCCAGCTGAAGAATAATCACATGAAGACGCTCACAACAAACGCCTACTCATTCCACTACATCATGGAGGACGGCATGATCTTCATCTGTGCCGCACACCCCGAATTCGAGCAGAAGATCGCGTTCGGGTTCTTGCGGGATGTGAAAGAACGCTTCCTCAGGAAGTTCGACGTGGACCGAGTCAAGGCCGCAAGGCCCTATGAGCTCAATGACGAGTTTCAACACACGTTGGAGAAGAAGATGGTCTACTACTCGACGGAGAGCACGGAAAAGATCGTGGAGGTCATGCGCAAGCTCGACCGAGTCAAGCAGACCATGCGCGAGACAATTGACCGCGCCATCCGGCGAGGCGAGGACCTCTCCGAACTCGCGTGGAAGGCCAAGACCATGGAGGACGCCGGCACGAGTTTCAAGCTTGTCGCGGCAGAGACCAAGCGCAAGTACTGCTGGCTCAACTTCAAGACTTCCCTGGCCTTTGCTCTCGTACGCCTCCCTTCACCGGTGCTGTGTGCCATTTGTTTGTTTGTTTGTTTAACGCCGGTGCTATCTTGGCGCTTCCCGTGTGGCCTCTCCATGCGCAGGTGGTGGCCCTATGCGTGCTGGCCGTGATCTGGATCATCGGCAGCATCGCGTGCGGCGGCTTGACGTGGAGAGCGTGCCGAGGGAGCGATACTGCAACCGAGTAAAAAAAGAGAAGAGAGAGAAAGCGAGAGGCCCCTCTACCGCGTGTGTGGAGCGAGAGCGAGAGGGTTGGGCTACGACCGCGAAGATCAGCAGAGCTGTACAGCCCACAAGCGAACCATCTGCGCCGCGATCGGGAAGAGAGAGGGACGGTGACTGTAGCATAAAACTTTTTCGTATTTATCTGCATCGCACAAATTCCTGGCACGCAGCAGGCTTCAAATTTTTCTTTTTGTTTGACACAAGAGCCCAAGGAACGCTCTTTGAAGAAGGGGAGGCCACGCACGGGAGGGTCGGTTCTCCTGTGAGCGAGGTCTGGCGCTCAGGCCTACACAAAGGAAATGGGCGAGGCGTTCGCTGGCAGCTGAAAACCCAGCTCTTCGAGGCTTCGCCGGTGAATCGAGCAGGAAACGTTCGAAAGACGGTGGAAATTCTCTTCAGTCATCTTCAGGCACGAGCGGTGAGGCCAAAGTACCCCCGCAAACACCGCCAAAGCTTATTTTCAGACGTAGGTCAGCCACAGCCAAACGACCTCAAGATTAATCTTCACTACAAGAAACAAGAGAGCTCAATCAACACCACCACAACTCAACAACATGTGCAGATGGATGGTATACATGGGCAAGCCCATTATCATGGCTGACATTGTGACTCGGCCACAGAACTCGATCGGTGCGTGCACGCCTTCTGCTCGCTTCTCGCCGCGGCCAAGTGGGCGTGTGTGTCGCGCCGACTAACGTCGTGTTTGTAGTCCACCAGAGTCGGCACAGCCCGTACCTGCCCTTCGTTCATGGCCATCATGGAGAGGCTAAAGTCATGAACACAGCCATCAACGGTGATGGCTTCGGCATCGGGTGGTACGTTTTTGACTCTGGTCCTGCTTCTTCCCTCTACGTTTCGATGTGCTTTGTCATGTGGCTGTCACGACGCGTCTCACACAGAGATCCGCACACGCAGGTACGACAACTTTGGACCAGAGCCGTGCGTCTTCAAGTCTACTATCCCCTCATGGAACTGCACCAACCTGCAGTCGATCGCCGCTCATGTGCAGTACGGCATTCCTTCTATTCCACTCCACCCTCCGTTTTTATTTTCTTGCCTGTGCCTCACGTACGCTCGGTGTTGCCTTCGCCACCAACAGGACCCACTGTGCGTTCGCGCATGTGCGTGCTGGTGCGTCTCTCCCTCCTTTCGTCAACACCGCTTCCCTTGGTAGTCTGCGAGATTGGGCAATGATGGCTTACCATCTTCCCGTCTATGTCATGACAGCCTCCAACGGTTCCATCGCTGAAGCCAACTGCCACCCATTCAAGTTTGGCAAGTACGTGCGCGTCTTCTTCTTGTGAGCCTCTTCATATGATCAGCAGCCAGCTAAAGCAAACCCCGTCCCCCCTTGCGGACCATGTCTCTCCTTCTGTAGGATGCTGTTCATGCAGAACGGCACCATCGCCCACTTTACCAAGATTCGCGTTCAGATCCTGGAGGAAATCAAATACACCACGGCCAGCATGATCGAGGGCATGACTGACAGTGAGCACGCCGGCGCGCTGTATGTCCACTTCCTGCCCGAGCATGACCCCAACAAGGACCACTCGGGCCACGTGATGAAGGAGGCCATGCTCAAGATGATCAAGTTTATCCTCGACGTCATCAAGAAGGAGGAGGAGAAGACCGAAGTAGTCAACGGCGTGCGCATGCACACGCCCTCCAACATGAACTTTGCCGTGACGGACGGGACGGTCATGATCGCCACCCGCTACCGCGACTCCAAGTACGACCTTCTTCCTTCTCCCCAAAATGGCCCATTGTGAGACTGACGCGGCTTGTGTGTGTCTGTTGCGTGTGGAATCAGGATCTCACACCCGCCGTCGCTGTACTTCTCGGAGGCGAAGCAGTTGCACCTGCACAATGCCGACCCGGAGAACCACACGCCGGAGAACAACTCGTCGGGGGTGGAAATCGACTGGCACTACCCGTCGGATCAGGAGGAGGCCGAGTCCGTAGTGGTGGCGTCGGAACCGCTGACGCGGCAGCCCAGGAACTGGATGCTGGTTCCGCGCAACCACCTGCTGGTTATCACGGCCCACCAGAGGACCGTCATCGAGGCCATCGAGTTTGAGGACGGCGAAGACGGCGAGAAGGTGGAGGAAGCGCCTGCCGATCAGATCGAGGTCAAGAACGAGATCGAGGAGACCAAGGCCAGCGAGTGGGACCTGGACGGGGCCCATGCCGAGAAGATCACCGGCGAGGAGGAGTTGCGCGAGGAAGTCCTATGCGACCCGCGTAACGTGATGAAGGTGGGTAAGAACCGCAGCAGCGTCGAGGAGCAGCGCAAGGTCAAGCAGGAGCTCAAGGACAAGGCGCCGGACTTTGCCAGCATGCCCACCTTTGCCGGCCGACGCCGCCACAGCCTGGCCTCGTGGTACCCGCGCATGGCGAGCGACAACCCGACGGCCGGCGTCACCTCCCTCACGCCCCTCCCGCCCACGACCGGCCACACCAGCCCGCCGCTGGTCCACCGTACCCACTCGTCCGTCGAGACGCCGCCCCGCAAGCGGCCCCACAAGCGGGCCGACAGGCTCGAGGTAGTCCCATGCCGGTCAGCCCGGTCGGCGTCGCTCCCGCGCGACTCGCTCGACCCGTCGGCAGGCGAGCACGACGACCTCTACTCGTCGCCGCCTTCGCCGCCCGGCTCGATGCCCTCCTCGCCCACCCAACAGGCGCCCGCCACCGCGTCGCCCATGAGCTTCAAGGTCGCCGAGACCGGCGGCGAGGGTGAGGCCAGCAAGGGCCTCAGGGACCAGCAGAAGGCGACCAAGGCCCATCAGACCATTCCGACCAAGAAGAAGGACAAGAAGGACAAGACCTCGGACAACCTCACCGAACAGGGTCAAGAGAAGGACGCCATGGGGCTGCAGAAGTGCAAGAACGTGACGCCCATCGCTGAAGAGCTCACCGTCCGCTCTGCAGCGCGGGCGGTCGACGAACCGCTCCACGCGCTGACGCAGAAGGGCAAGGCCAAGCTGGACGAGCTGGGCCAAAGCGATGCCATGGCCGCGACCAAGCAGGCCCTGTCGGCCGTGGCGAGCGGCGACATGCACCTGCGGCTCGACATGACCAAGGGCTTCCTCCTGTTGGCCATAGTCAACGTCCTGTGCGCCTTCATGTGGGCCACCCACTGCTGAGAGGTGGCGCGTCGCTGAACATGAAGAAGAAAAAGAAGAGGCCTCTGACGTGGGGCGACAGATGGACGCGTCCAACAACGAGAAACCTGTTTTCACGATGCAGCACCCCGTCCACTTTTCCCAAACTCCTCTTTCTTGTGCCTCTACAACCACAAGAGCGGACTGTTGTTGTTGCATGTCACTCACATGTTCTGTTTGTTTCTGCGGTCCGGGCCCACCTGGCGTGCGTAAAGATAGAGGACCTGGCAGTTCATGTCCCCCCCCCCCTTGTTCCAGGCGGGCCACAGCGGCTAAAGGGCGTTGTGGTCACGCGTTTGAAAGGAGTGAGTTGGTGCACCAGGCGCGAGGCAAATGGCAACAAGGGCCAGAGGTCGGTTCCAGGCTCGTGTCAGCGAAGTGTCGGCGACCGGGGCCACAAGAAATGGGGGAGCTATCATGGCGCACCGACGCACGGAGCCGGGCGCTCGCTGAAGGGAATGGGACTGGCTGCCGCAGATGGTCAGCAGAAGCAACGGCGTAGACAGGCACGCGATCAAAAGTCTCGCCTGTGTCGGCACATGTTGGGCCACTGGCGACGATTGGCCGCCGGTGTTCACCGGAAAAGAAGTAGACAGGCTCACCAACAAGGAGGGGGAACACCAGGACACGCGCACGCCGCACGTAAATACCGGCCCCCCTTGATCTTGTCTCTTTAGTTCTAGCGCCTCGGCCGCATCGAGCATCCCCCACTCTTCGTCTTTCCTCTCAACAGAACCAACTCTCTTCGAAGCGCGCAGCTCGAGCAAGAGGGCCGGCTTCCCCTCTCACCCCCAGTCTCAACTGGCACCGGTTTCCTCGGCCTGGGTACTAACGACCACCTGGCCCTGGGCAACATGTCGTTTCTTGTCTTAGCTTGTCCTCCGTCTCCTAGTTTCCACTGTGCTTTTCTGCTTTCCGTCCCTTGCCCTCCAACCGTAGGGTGGGCCGTTGTTTCTTGAGCGACTACCCAGGACAAGTGCTAACGAGCGCCTGTGTGCCCCATTTTTTCTCTTCACCCAACAGGCGTCCGCTAAGTCTCCCGTCTCGCCGTGCTTGTCTCTTCTCTCTTTCGCCGTCTTTCATTCTTTCTTGCCAAGAGCCCCGCGAACGCCACACAAAACACCACCGACCAGGCACACAAGCAACGCCTCTCTTTCTCGACGAGAGTACCAGAACACGAACGAGCCCACACCACACAATGATTAAGAGAGGCCGACCAAAGGGTGCTACCGCTTACCCGGAGACGGCGGTTTGCATCAAGTGCCGCGTCTTTCGGCCCAAGCGACGAGGCTTCTGCGACCGATGCCGACCGAGGAACCGCAGCTCCAAGGCCAACGTGGACGCCTCCACCGCAGTCAACCCTCCTGCGGCGCCCACATCAAGCGCCTCCCCCACGGCCGTCCTCAGGGCGAACACGGCGATCGCCCCTGCGCGCGGGCTCGAACCCGAGTCTCGTGGCGTTAAGCGAATTAAGGTGGAGGAAGAAAGCGCAACAATAACAGCTACAACGGGCGTTGACACACCGGCCCAGATCCGTGGGAAGCGTCGCCGCACGGTGAGCGCGCCAGCGCCCGTCGCGGCTCAGCCGTTGGCCGCCAACGGCGCCGATCGTAACCGCAACGTGGACGTCGTCCAGGGCGGCGCGTCAGCCGCCGCCAACGGCAAGGAGCCCAAGTTCGACGCGGCCTCGCCCCTGTTCTACCCGTTCGCTGTGAGCTCGACGGCGGCTGCCCACCACTTGGCGATTCTTTTGCCGCGGTCCGACGGGACGGCGGTCGACATCGTCCCGCTCCAGTTCCTCTCGACGGCGCCCGCGACCGCCACCACGGTGTCGCCCTCACCGTCGTTCTCCCCCGCTTCTTCGTACACTTCCTCGCCAGCCTCGTCGCCGGCCGCGGCGCTGGCCTCGACACAGGCGCTCATGTCCCTGGCCAGCGTGAGCGCTCTCGCGGCTTCACACCAACACGCGACGGCATCGCCCTCCCATTCCTCGGCCTCATCACCAGCCTCGTCACCGCCACGACGCTTCTTCCCGGCGTCGCCACAGTCCTCGCCCAGCACGTCCTTTGCGGCCCCGTTTGCGCCCTTTGTGCCGCCGCTCCAGTCGTTCCTCCAGCACGCGACAGCCGCCGCCGCCTCTTCGCCCAAGGCAACCAGCTTGCCGGCCCACCTCGCGAGCAGCAAGGCGGGCGACCTCATGCTGCCGAGCCTGGGCTCGCTGGCCCTCCCTCGGCCTGCCCTTCCGCGCAACTTCCTCCCCGGCTACGCGACCGTACCCGGTGTACAGCTGGCCTCTTTGGTGAGCAGCAGCGCTTCTGCCTCCGCCACCGGCCTCCGCCACCATTGAGCGGATCTACGTCCTGTCATCGTCTCGTTTCTTCTACTTCTTCCTCATAGCTGAGGATCTCTCGGCTGCATAAGCAACTGTCACCTACTTGTTCTATAGATATTACCCGCCTCCTTGTACATGAACTTTTGATGTATACACCCCCTGTTACAATACAGCACAGGCCTCTCCGAGGCACCTTCATTCTACCCTCGGGATCAGCAACAGGTGTTGTGCTTCTGCTTCTTTTACTGCGTAGGAGTTAGCGGTTTTGCTTTCGGCGAACGCCAATGGAGGAAATTTGGGCTTTTTAATCTTCGCCATGGCACAGCGGTTGTTCGTAAACCGAAAGAACAAGAGTTAGTCACATGCGTGGAGGTGGTCATTTCAAGGCGACTTACATCCCACCGGCCTCGTACAGTGCACAGGGGTCGAGCACCAGCGGCAGCGACTCGAAGCCGAAGGGCCGCAGTCCAACACCGTCGGCAGGACCGAGGGTCTCGTACACCAAGGCCGGCCGTAAGGTGATCAAGTTCCACGGCGAATACGTGTGCTTCTCCAACTTCTCGCCACACCCTATCCTCCTCGACGGCAAGTTATGGCCCGTGAGTCTCCCTCTTCGCTTTCGCTTTCGCTTTTCACAAGCTGACTTTTCTAACCCACGAGCAGACGACGGAGCACTACTTCCAGGCTCAAAAGTTTGTTGGTGCTGACCTCCAAACTCACTCGTTTACGCTTCTGCGCGTGTTGTTCATATTGCACGCATGTGCTCATAAGAGAGCTCTCTCCGATGACGCAGGTACGGAGCTGGAGGAGAAGATAAGGACGGCTGGCGCTCCGGTCAAGGCCAAGAGGCTGGCGCGCAAGCTTGGCTCCACCCGCCGAAACGATTGGGAGCAGGTACTGGCAAGTCTCTTGGGCAATCATCGTGCAAGACCTCTCACCATGAGAGGCGCCATCGTGCGTGGGTGTGCTTGCGGAACTTTAGGTCAAGGACGACTTTATGTACGAGTGCGTCAAGGCCAAGTTCACCCAGCACGACGACATACGACGCACGCTTCTCGACACCGGCGATGCGCTCATCGTTGAACACACAGCGCACGGTAAATCGGCCTCACACTTCGTGGAGCGTTGTGTTAGAACGGAGCATCTGAAAGACCTGGACTGGAATGTCGTGTGTCGTGTGGTGCAGACCGATACTGGGGTGACGGAGGCGATGGCTCTGGAAAGAACATGCTGGGAAAGATCCTCATGCGAGTGCGCGACGAGTTGCGTGAGGAGCAGCAGCAGCAATGAAAAAGGGCCTTTGATGTCGACCTGAGCTGCTCCCCTAGATCAGCGCAAAGAGAACCCCAACTGAGCAATATGTTGTGTATTCGTTCGACACGTCAAACTATGTGTGGGTGTGCGGGTGTCGCTACTGGGTGTCGATGGCGCGGAAGACGCCCTTGCCTGCTCCAGCCACCGCGGAGACGAAGGTGGTCGTCGCCTGCTTGTCGGCCGGGTCGGTGTTGCCAGCGAGCAGCGCGGTCGCGTAGATGCGCGCCTGGTACTCGGGCTTGCGCGCCCGGTTCCACTGCGGGATGGACGAGTAGATGAGCTGCTCGGACCCGGTGCCCTGGTTGGGTACGCCGGACGACACAAAGTAGATGGCCGTAGCGGTCGGGTTGTACACGAAGCCAGCATAGAGGCCGCCATAGCAGTCCCTCACGCTCGACATGTCAGGTCCCCAACGGTCGAGGAGGTCCAACGCGTTCTTGCCATGTGCACGCACACGCCCCAAGTGAGAAGAGCTGAAGCACAAAGGTTGCGTCAAGGTGGTGGGCTGTGTTATCCACCTGGATGTTCATGGCGGTGGCGAAGACCGGCTGGCGGAACATAGGGAAGGGTCCGGAGTTGTAAACGATGATGTAGAACATCTGCGTTGGCTTTAGGGAGCTAAGGCTCTTCTTGAGGTGTTCCACGACAAAGGACAGCTGCGTGTAAGGCTTGTTGTTGTAGAAGAACTTCCTGCGCGTCAGAGACGAGGTGTCGACAACTACCGAGAACACGTCCTCTTGCATCGTCCCAAAGATGCAGTCCCTGAGAAAACAACCAGTTGCTTAGCAAGTGGCATGCGGGGTGTCTTCAGTTTAAACAAAGGGTTACCTGGAGTGGACGGAAGAAAGGATTTCCATCGCCTTCTGACGATTGGCCGACATGAAGAAGCAGCGGTACACAATCTCCTGCTTGTTAGCCTCCGAGCCGTTGAAGAGCGTTTCTTTGATCGAAGGCAGCACTTGCAGACGAGCTTCCTCCATGCCAAAGACAAGGAGCACACTGATGAACTCGTCCTTGGTGAGCCCGGTCACGAAGGGCTGAAGGAAGCTCATCGCCTGGCGATGAAGATCAAAGAAAAGTTGAGATCTTGGTTCATTACGGTGTTTTATGCAGGTCCGTACCTCAAGAGTGTACTCCTGCATGGGGATGGTGGAGAGGATAGAGAGCACTTGCTTTCCTGAGAAAGACCTGGTGTCGTTGTGCACAGCGAGCTTGAGGTAGGCCACGCGATCTTCAACCATCGCGATCGATTTCAGGCGAGCGACCAGGTCCTGACAAAAGGAGAACAACCAGCGTAAAGACGTGAGTTCAAGATGCAGTACACTGCTAACGTCCCCACGTTCTTACCGCAACCCAAGGTTCAGGACGAAGAGCGCCGAAGGGGCAAAAGTCCTGCTCGGCTTTCGCTGGGGCAGCCATGGAGAATGCCAGAACGCAGAGCAGGGCCACTAGGCACACAGATTGAGTCGCGTAGCCGGCCATATCAGGGGTGTGGTGATCGGTTGTTGCGGTACTGGAGGGGCAGCAAGCGGCCGCTTTTATGCTGGTGAATGGCCAGCCCCGATAAGTGGGCAATGTTGATTGGGCGCATGTTGGCCCACCGCTGTGATTCGCGCAGGATTAGACTTTATTGGGAACCTCGTAACTTCGGCCGACTGTTCTTGGGGCCTTTAGCTCGCGGTTGGCTCTCGGTGTTGGCCGTGCTAGTTTGTTGGTCTACAAGCCCCGACAATCGGCAGCAGATGGATGCTCTCATCGTGGTGGCAGAGCTCGCATGGAGGAGTTGGCTAGTCGTACGGTAACCTGAAGCATCTTCTGAATTGTGCTTGCTCGTGTTGTCCAACAGATTCTTTTGTTTTCAAAACTGTACAAGCGCGCAGCTTCTGCTGGCGAACTGTTTCAAGAAGGTGGCGACGAAGATTATGTACATGACTATCTCAACACTGGCCTAAGGACTGTACTCTTCACAGTCCTTGTTTCACAATACCCACGGCTGATGCTGCTGGCTGGGCTCCTCCATCTCCCATCGGAACACGGTCTTGCCCGCCCATGACACCAACTGTGCATCATCCAAGCAAAGAGTCAGCTTCCTTAAACAAAGAAGAAAGCTGGAAGGCAAACGACGTCGACGTACATGAACCCAGCAGCCCTGAGCTGTCTCGCACGTCAAGAGAATGCCTGCATCTCCGCGCACCTCGGCTTTGACACAGCGCAAGACGTGCGCTGCGTTCCCGCCGCACTCCAGCCACCACTCCTCCTGTCTGCAGAGAGCAAAGGTCATCGTCGTCAGCGAAAGCGCTCGACCACCTCGGGGGATGAGGAGGGCGAAGAGGAGCGGATTGGGGTACCCGAGGGCGTTGACGAGGACCACCTGCACGACGGCGTCGACGGCATGGGAGAAATGGTAGAAGAGAAAGGCCCCATCCTGAAGAGGCACGATTCCGCCCTTGGCCCCGGCACGGCCGCTGAAGCTCTTGGACAGCTCCCAGACGGGCTCTCCGTCGAGAGTGTAGCAGCAACCGCGTCCGTCCTTGATCATCACCAGCCGCTCACTGGCGTGCACACACGTCGCGACGTCCTGCAGTCCCGATATATGAGCATCTCTTGATCTCCTCAACCTGCTGATGGCGGGAGAGAGAGACAGTCGTACGCCAATGACGGTGGACATGACGGCGCCCGTTTTGGAGTTGATGATGAGGGACGAGGAGGGGCGCGGGCCATAGTCGTCGATCGAAACCATCACGAACTCTGAGAAGCAGAACAACAACACTGTCAGGCAGGGTTTGGCCAAGAGGAGAGACGGGCGAGGAAGAAGCACAAAAGTACCGGGAGAGAGGAGGACAGGCTTGGACGGTTGGCAGCCCAGGTCGGAGCTGAGGGGCAGGAGGTCGGTGCGCCACAGCTCGCGGCCGGTGCGCGCGTCGAGGGCGATCAGGGGCTGCTCGCGCACGACGACGCGGCCCTCGTAGACCATGTCGTCGCAGGCCACGGCGTAGACCGTGTCGCCCGCGCCGGCCGCGACGAGATGATTGCAGAAGAGGCGCGCGCGCCACAGCTCGTGGCCGGTGCACTTGTCGAGGCCCACTAGCGTCGAGTTGATGCCCACCACCAGGGCCGAGTCGGCGATGGCCCTGAGCGGCGGCCGCACGCCTCCGCTGACGTCGTCGAGCGTCTGGGTCCACGCCCAGCCGCGCCTGTCGTGGCTGTACCACACGGCGGCGCGCCGGTCGCGCGGGGCCCGCGGGCCGTGGCAGTTGGAAAGGAAGAACTGGACCTGCAGCACCTCGCCCTCTTCTTCCTCCTGGCGGGCCATCTCGAGCGCGTAGTGCTGCTCGAGGCGGTGCGGGCTCACCTCGCGGCTCTGCTGGAGTGGGCGGGTCAGAAGGGACGGGAAGTCGTAGAGGCAGCCCCGGAGCAGGACCGGCCGGTTGGTGCTCCACTCCATGCGCGCGTAAGTGCGCTCCCAGCCCTCTTCCTCAGGGTCGACCGCCACTCCGCTGTAGTGGCGCGGCGATGACCAGCGCGCCTTCACGAAGCTGTGCCACAGGTGGTCGTCCCCGCACAGCTCGCTGAGCCAGTGGTCGGTCTGTTCGAGAAAGAACATGGTCAGCTTTAATGATGTAGACGGGGAAGGTGTAGGAGAGGAGGAGTACCAAGCGGAGGGCCAGAAGATGGCGCGGCTCAAGGAACTTGAGCACGTGAAAGAGGAGCTCGACGGGCAGGTGGGCCAGCAGATTGAAGCGGTCTGAGCAGAGGTACTCCATGTCTTCTTCATGGTAGACGTCGTGCATGGCCTCTTCGTCGCTCTCTTCCATCGGGGAGAGGTAGAGCGTGTCATCCGTCTCTTCATCTGATGAATCGCCGCCGGAGCGAGGCAGCGCCTGCAGCGAGGGCAGCGAGGCCGCCCGCCTCCGTTTGGGTGGCGTCTGGAAGTCCAGGTCGTCTTCGTTGTGCTTCTTCGGCAGAAGAAAGGGCACGAGTGCAGCTAACATGGTTGTCGTCTATGGTAGCTTGGAAGCTTGTCTCTCTGTGCTGGTATCAGCAGGGCTATAAAGACTGTGGAAGTCGTGCACCAAAGTTGTAAGGGGTGAGATAATGTGCGAAGAGGTGCTCTTTGAGCGTCGAGTTCAGAGAAGCAGTCGCGAAAGTGGCGTGGTCCAGCGAGAGTAGTGCCCGAGTGCGCCCGCAGGCGTGGCCCCTTGGCCTTTGGCATCATGTGTGGCCTGCTTCAAGCAGAACAGTCAAGAAAAGGCGCGAAAATCCGCCCAAACCGCCTCCGTCGGACTTTATTTGATGCGGACCGGAGCCTTGTTGATGGATAAAGAGACGAGCGGTCTGCGTTGGGGGCGAAGTGGTGTGTTTTGTGGACGGGCGCGTCATTATTGATGCGAACGACACGTGAGCAGGGCGGAAAAAACAAGAGGGGCGCGAGCTGCAGCGCGATCTCTCGCCACGGCGCCTTTGAGGCCAGCAGACCGGTTGAGGGGGAGGGGTTTGTCTCTTCCGGAGAGGCTTGAGAGCGTCACCATGCACGGCCATCTCAAGAGAGGCCGCTATCATGGGTATAGTAGTTCTCGCGGACCATAGCGTCGTCCCCGTCGTGTTGATCGTTGCTGCCGTCTTCATCACGTGGCTCCTCGCGTGGTGCGCCAGTGTTGGTGTCCATCCTCGCCGCCTCCTCTTCTTCCATGTTGTTGCCGTTGCTGTCCTTTTCGTGGTTCTCTCGTTCCCCCTCCGCCTCGCCCTCGCCCTTCTCCCGCGGCGCCGAGTCGTCGGGTGGTGGCCGGTGGGTCTGCGTGCCCCCTAGCTGCCCGCCTGCCAGTCCATGCGGCAGATGAGGAGGAAGTGGCACAGGCAGGTGAGGCCCATGCTGGTGGTAATTGAGATGGTAATGGTGGTGGGGGTGATGGTGGAGGTGATGGTGGTGGTGAAAGTGCTGCTGCTGCTGCTGCTGCTGCGTGCCATTCTGCGCAGGCATAGACATAAGAGCGAGCCATGAATGATGATAAATTCGAATAAGCGAGAAAAGCAGCGCAGCGAGCGAGGGGAGGTTCGAGTCTATACCTCATAAGGTACAACGATGGGCGGGTCCGCCCGGGCCGCCGTAGCAGCCGCAGGTGCAGCAATGCTGGCCGCAGGCGCGCCGAATGCGGCGTCAAACACGTAGCAGCCCTCGCTGTCCTGCGTTGCCACCGTGAGCCGATCGAGCGGGCGCGGGGCCTTAAAGTCCCACGTGATCAGGCCTCGATCCTTGCTCGCGCTCACTGCAGGGTGGCCCAAGCATGTGTGAGTGCGAGCGCGTGGGAACAGACGACAGAAAAAGCTAACGTTGGCAGAAAGGGTAGAGAGGTGGGAGAGGGGGGAATTGGCGCACCGATTCTGAAATCATCAAAGTGCAAGTCATACACGCACGAGCTGTGGCCCTTGAGAATAATGGCCGGGCTGCTCGTGCGCATGTCCCATATCCGGACCGTTTTGTCCACGGAGCCGCTTACTGCATAGAATGATATCGACGATGAGGGTCAGCTTCTTTACAAGGGAGAGAAGCCAGAGGGAGAAAGCGCACCAATTTTGTTTTGGTCGAACTGGAGGCACATCACGCGATCAGTGTGGCCCTTGTAGGCCGTGATGCATTTGGACGTCTCGAGGTCCCAGAGCTTGACGTGGTTATCCTGCGTAGCCGCAAAACGTGAAATGAGCCCATGTGAAGGAGCGGGTTAGATAGGGATTGAGAAGGACGCACCCACGCTCCTGAAACGAGGCGAGACTGATCGAATTTGAGACACCGAATCGAGTTACCATGGCCCTTGAGCATGGTCACAGGTTCGCCGGTTTCAACGTCCCACACGCGAATCGTTTTGTCTGATTTAATTAACGGTAAAGAAAAGGCTGTTGTCAGACAAGTGAAAAGGCGCTCAAGACTTGCGCTTTGAAAGAGTACGCACCAACAGAGCCGGATATGATGTAACGATTGTCAAATTCGAGGCAGTAGACGGTGTATGCATGGCCAAGCATGGTGCGCAGCACCACGCCCTGCTCGAGATCCCACATCTTGATGGTCGAGTCTCGGGAGCCGCTTACTGCGACGGTGATGATTGTAAATAGTTGATTCATAATCTATCAAATATACTTTTTAAAATAATAGTAATAATAAAATATTTGGGGCTTGACGGGGAGAAGGGGCACCAATTATTTTGTCGTCGAACCGTACTGTACGCACGCCATTGGCGTGGCCATCAAGCACATGCTTGACCTCCCCAGTGTTGACGTCCCACACACGGATGGTATTGTCTGCACCAAGGGCAAAGTGAGCCCGAAGCGCAGCACCAAAAAGAGAGAGGGAGAAACCTTTTGAACCGCTCACAATCCACTTTTTGTTGAAGTCCAAGCACATTACTGAGTCCGTGTGGCCGCGCATCGTTTGGATCAACTCGCCCGTGTTGACGTTGAACATCTGGAAAAGAAGGAGGGGAGTGAGCCGGAAGAACAAATGTCGAACAAGTGCTACAGAAGAAGGACGCGAAGAAAAACAGCGAAGGCACCTCTATGGTATCTGTGGCCGTGACGAAGCGCTCGTCGTCAAAGTGGAGGCAAAACGCAGCGCTTTCCACCTCAGACTGAGGAGCAAGAGTACGCGCAGTGCAGTTGCCCAGCCGCCAGTTACGGTCGACCAGGAGGCGGTTCTTGAACACGTCCTGCCAGCCTGGTGGGTGGCTCGACTCCACCTCAGAAGAAGTGGCGTCGAGCGAAGGGGCTGTCGTTCTGGATCTCTTCTTCTTGGGTTCATGAAGACTACCGCCTTCTTCTCCTGACTCTTCTTCCGAGGCAGACGACAAAGCTGAGGAGGAAGAGGAGGAGGAGGAGGAGGGCAAGTAGCCGCGCGAGGAGTTCCATGTTTCTCGCCAGTGCTTTGCGCAGAGGGCCTTCCAGAGCATGTTGTCTCGTGAGAGGCTCTGCCACTGCCGATTGAGCAAGCTCATGTTGGATAGATCGCGCCAGTCGAGGAAGGAGAGAATGTAGAGACACAACTCTTGTGGCAACACGCTGAAGTAGCCAGCTGACGTCTTCGAAGCTGACAAATGGTGCCCATTCTGTACAGTAGGTAGCAGCACATGAAAATAAGAACAATGGAGAGGAGAGAAGGCGCATAGCTGGAAAAATAAATGCAGACGAGAACTTTACCAGGAATGAGTAGAGAGTGTGCAAGTCTTGCATCCTCGTCTTCACCTTGCTGGACAGGTCGAAGAATTGTTGGATGAATTCGTTGAGGTAGGGGTACATCTCGTGATTTCGTAAGAAGTGGTTAAATTTCTTGATAGAGTTCTCCAACTCGACGATTTCCGTCCCAACTGTCGAGAACATCTCTCCTTTCGTGGGGTGCGACACCATCTCGGTGCTGGGGCTCGATGGTGGATGATGATTCACAGCTGATGGGGTGCCCCCTTCCTCCTCTTCTCTTTGCCTTTTCTTTCCCCTCTTGGCCACGCCATTCGATTCGTGGTCTCCTTCCCCTGAGCGATCGGCATGGCGGTCCTCCATCTCCATCACGCGAAAAATTGGGCAGCGGCAGAGAAGACAAAGCGAACGTGCACAAGAACAACAGCTCTCCGCCAACTTTCTGCTCCGGAGGTAAGGTTTCTTCTTCTTTTCCTTCGTTCCAATTCTTTTTTAAAATAGAGACTCATCCGCAGTTGTGGTTCCCGCCATCACGTCAGCTGGCGTTCTCAACACACAGGCCCATTTGTACGAAGAGATCGATTACTCTGGCTTGGCTTCTGATCCCGTTGGAGGCCTCTTCCCGTATCTGAAGCCATAGATCTCTTCCTTTCGCGTGTAGTACCGCTCGAACAGCTTGGAGGAGTAGCCGATGTAGTCGAAACTCTCCAGCGACGAGTAGCGAGCCTGTACAAGTGCCCACACGCCCCAGTGGAACGATGGCGCAGGCGTGAAGCGTTTCACTTCCTCGTAGAGGGCCTCGACATCTTCCTGCAGCACTGCCTCTTCCCCACAGTCCTCCTACGTAGCCGGCACGTGAGTCATCTCAACGGCGAAGAGCGGCACGTGCGCGGCATCACGTACAGTTTGTGCGATCTGGGGGCCGGGCTCGCTCTTGGCGATCTTGCGCTGGGCGGCGATGTAGGCGCGCAGCCACTCGAGCTGGAACTCTTTCGTGGGGAAGCGCGATGCGTCCACCGTATAGCCCATCATCTCACAGAAGTGGTTGGCGATGTCATATCTGTTCTCACACCATCAGAGGAGAAGCTCTTGAGTCTCAAGGAGGTAAGAAGTTGAAAAAGAGAGGAGGATGTACGCTCGCCAGTTGTAATTGCCATACTCGTAGTCGATGAAGCGCACTTTGGCTGACTTGCCCTCTGCAGGGATGGGTGCCTGGTACAGGATGTTGGCGCAGAGGAGGTCGTTGTGACAAAACACAATGTCTGATGACGAGCCGCTCAGCTGCTCTTCCAAGAAATCGAGCTCCTCGACGCATCTTTCCATCGAGAACTGCTCCTTTAGTCGCCTGTGGGTAGAGATCAATCCACCAACACGATCAACTTCGGTGTCAGCTCAAGTGCTCGTTTCCAAGGCGCCTGCTTCCAAGAGAGCCGCGTACCTGTTCTTCTCCTGGTCCTCGAACGAATCTGGGATCTCGAGCAGCCATTTCCGCAGAGTGGTGAACAGCGCGGGCTTGCGTTCGCCGAACACGTCCACTGCGTGGAACAACGCCAGCTGATGCGCGACCTACAGCGATCAATACGCACGACACATAGGAGCAGGTTAGTTGGGCTTTTGACTCGAAGTGGAGGAACAGAAGAGAGGTACGAGTTTGAACTTCTCTGGCGCTTTCATGTCATCCGGCGTGAAGGGCTTGCCTTCCACAAAGCCGTAGCATATCCCGTTGTTGAATCGGCCATAAAGCGGCGAGCTGATGCCCAACTTGCCCAGGCAGACCAGCGTCATAAGTTCGCTCTCTCTGCCCAAGCCACAAAATAAATAAATATTATTAAATTGAATTATTTTGCGCTCGTTCCACCGTTGTGCACTTCTTCGGGGAACGCCGCTTCGGGCTGTACCGATCGATCATGACCTCGGTCCGCTCGCCATAGATGCGCACGAGCGCTGTCTTCTCTGGTGGTGCGTCCTCACCTCGAGGTGTCTCCTCAAGTTGGGCCACAACCTAAAAGCAAAAAAGAAAATAGTTCAACTAATAGTTGCACCCAAGAGGTGGGCGTTCTGTGGAGATTGTGAAGTCAAGGGGCACACCTTGTAGAGTTTGTTCGTGATACCATCAGTAAACTGGTGAAGATGCATCTTCGATCTGTCCCATTTGGGGAAAAAGTGCGTGAACACTTCCGCCGCTCCGGCTTCAAGATCGCCGTCAATCGTTATGTCCAGCACGGGGTAGCGCTGCTGAATCCACTCTTGTAGTTCTTGCCTCTTCTTCTGTCCCTCGTCCATTATTTGTGTGTCCGGTGCTTTCGTGCTCGTGCGTTGGTTTTTGCTCGTGTGCGTGCAGGCAGACAGTTGTCGTCGTGTCCGTGGCGTACTCCGCTTTGCAACTCCGCGTCTCGGGGCCAAGTGTTGTTTTTCCTTCTTGTGTGCACGGTCAGGGAGGGGGCCGTTTTGTGTTGCCCCGTGGAATGCGCGGCCACCAGAGCTCCACCGCAATGAAGAGAAATTACGAAGCCCTTTCGTTTGCGCTGCTTCGGAGACAGAGAGGGCCACTGCAAGTTTGAGTCTCGGTGAGCCCCAGCTCGTTTCTCTTCTTGAGCCCCGGCGCGAGGTTTCAGGGCACACTACTACTCGACATCTTGGACAGCAAGTTGGTGAAGAAGCTGCAAGATGGGCGGAGACGCAGAACATTATTTTGGCTGCATTGCACGTCTTTCGATTTATCCTCAACATTTCCGACACTAAATTGAAGAGGAGGCAACGAACGTCTGACCTCCTTTCCTTCCTTTAGAGCTCCTACAATGAGACAGACACCCAGATTTTGGGAGGCGTGAATCTTGCTTCGGCTCTCCTCAGGTGCACGCCTGCCGCTGCTTCCTCTCAGTGCAGGAAAAGGCGTTAATAGCTTACTATGTGTTGGTGCAGCATCATGGGAAGCTCGTTCGTGGTGGTGCACTACCTCATGTTCAGCCGGCGCCTCGTGGTCTCGCAAATCATCTTCTGGCTAGCGATAGCCGGTACGCGCTCGCTACTGCCCGTCGTGGCCGCGATGCTCGCTGCATGGCGCGATGCAGCACTCCGAGTGGCTGCTTCTTGGTCTCATTACTGCGCATTGCCGCGCGCGTCGCTTGCACGATAACAGACTTGATGGGGTCGTTTGCGATCGCGCTGAGCCAAAGCTGGCTCTTCGCCACTTCTTCCTACAGCTGGGCGACATGCCTCACGCTACGGAGCTTCATCGAGTTCTCTGTCGTAGCCTCCTTTTTCTGGTCGTCTTGTATCGCCTTCTACCTCTTCTACGCCATCGTGTGGCACAAGGACATGATGCTCTCCGAGGTACCGACTTGATCAGTCACCAAAACATCGTTGTCGTCCTTTCATGCAAATGCCAACTCACTTCTCGTCCTGCGGCCGTCGCCACAAAAGGGGAGCAAGGGCAGGAGCGCGGGCAAGAAGTACAACTGGACCAACATGTTCATGATCATCGCCCATCTCATTTGTTGGGGCACGCCGCTCGGTACTTCCCCCTCTCTTCCTTCTTTCTGGCGTTGTGCCATCGTTTAACAAGTACATTGCCGTGGTGTTGGTGTGATGGTGCGGTCACAGTGTTTTGTATTATTCTGCTCGCTGCCGACTGGTACCAGATCTCTGAGAGTGGCTGGTGCGCACTCGTCCTCCTCTGTTGGTGTGTGGCGAGCTCGACAGCACCGCGTGTGATTGACACGGATTGGTGCAGGTGTCATCCCAAGCAGCCGTACCAATTCATCTTCTGGGAGCTCCCGATGATCATCTCCTTCTTCGTCAACATCTTCCTCTATGGCGTGATCGCCTTCTATGTACAGCGACGAAGTCGAGCAGGTGCCTCCCCTAAGATCTTGACTCAAAAGGGGTGCCCGTTTCTGACGATGTGGCACGTCGACTGCAAACAGGAACTAAGAACCACCTTTCGGCCAAGATCCAGCACCGCCTCGCGCTGTTCGTGTTGGTGTACGTCGTGTGCTGGGCCCCGAACGTGGCCTCCCACATTGAGTCCTACATCAACCCGGACTGTTGGCTGTTTTGGCTGGGCCTCATCCAGAACGCCTTCTCGCCCGCCCAGGGTGCGCCTTTTTTTTAAAAATATTTTTTCTATTTTTTTAATATTTTTTCCCCCTCTTGACCGATCGTCACACTGCTCCTGACGTGCGCTGCGTGTCGGTGGGCACACGCCGACTTGTGTGTGCAGGCTTCTTGAACTGTATTGTTTACGGCCTCTCCAACCAGGAGGTGTGGTCGCGCTACCGCTGGTGGCAGCACCTGCTGATGATCCTGGCCTCGCCCTACATTGTGCTACCCATCATCGCGCTCGCCTCTCTGGAGTGGATCCTGAACCTGCTCTCGCCTTCGCTCCACGCCCGTCTTTTCCACCGCCGCCGCGACGAGGGTGACGTTAGGTGCGTTCTTCTTCATTTGCGGCGTCTTTAGCGTGCAGCGTCTGGGGTTGACACACACACAACCACGCAGCATTAATCACTACCGCCGAGCCTACCATCCCGTGGCCAGCGTCAACGAGAGCCTTTCCGACCTCGAAGACACAGACACTTGAACCTGCCTGAGTTCCTCCTCGGGCTGGAGCTGCAGCAAGCTGCGCGTCGATCTCCTCGGTGGGCCCGACGAACGCCGAGCCAATGAGCCGCGGGGACCGGGCAGGGGAGGAGTTGCAAACCAGAGGAAAAGGTCGAGGAAACAAGAGGGTGACGGGGCCGGTGGGTTGATGGCGAGAGGTTGGCCAATGTCGATGCGCACTACTCGCCGTGTCGGCTCCGAACAAGCGACATTTCTGTACCCCGTGGGACACGCTTTCTTGCTCTTGTTTGTCGATACAACAGCAACAAACAGTACTTGTCCGTCCCTTTTGTGTTTGGTGCGGACCCCACGCGCGCCTGGCCCGTGCGTTTCACTCACGCGCCTTCGCCTCCACGAGCCTTGCTTGAACCTTCATCCTCCACCACCGTAAATCTCGCCGCATTTCAGGTCCCGTCGCATATCTTCTTGTCTACTAATCTCTCCTCCTCGGACACCGCTTGACTGCATCCCATTCACGAGGATGCAAGTTGCCCCACCTCACGCTTTTGCGCCCTCTTCATCGTCTGCGCCAGTTCAGTCAAAGCAAATGAACTCTCGCCCAGCGCCCACACAACTGGAGACACCCACTCACGCTGGGGCCCTCCACGTCAAATATCCCTCTTTTGCCACCTCTTCCTCCTCTTCGTCGCTTCGCACTCCTGTGCCTTCTTCTGATGCGCGCGGCACGCCCGCAGCCACGAACATCCCTAACTTTCTGGGCGCTCACCTTGCCTCTTCTTCTTCCTCCTCCTCCTCCTCTTCTACTGCGTCGGCGCCTGCCTCGTCAAGCACAACAAACCAGCTGACCTCCTCTTCTACTTCCTCTGCTGCGTCCAAATCCTGCTCGCAGTGCGAGTCAACAAACACGCCCTGCTGGCGACGAGGACCCAACGGCGCCATGTACGCCTAGCTGCCCTTTCCTCCTTTCTGCCTCATTTTCTTGGTTTTTTGTGTGTGCGCGCGAAGCAACCAACAACCCTCTCCCATCCCAACCCAACCGCTCAACTCTGTGTGGGGTGTGACCTGGTTGAGTACAGACTCTGTAACGCATGCGGCCTCAAGTTCTCCCGACGAAAGTACAGACCTTCCTCTTCATCTTTGTCTTCTTTACCATGGAGCTCCGTGCTTGTGACCCCTGCTGAGGAGGTTTTTATTAGCGGCTGCTGGCGCAGTTCCATGTTACAACAGCTGCTCATTTGTTCTCGAACAGGAACCAAGTGGCTGCGGGCGACTCGGCGGACAAGGCCAGGACGGCCACGACTACGGCCGCCGGCTCTGTTTCTGCCGCCAACAACAAGGCGCAACATTCGGCCACGTCGACAGGCCCATCAGGGCAGCTGGCAGAGGGACCACCCGACAGAGGAGGGCCAACTCTTCCCGGCGGTTCTGCGGCGCAGTCGCGCGTCCAGACCGCCGCGGCTCTTCTCGATGAGATCAAGAAGGAGCGCGAGGAGCGGCTATCCGGCAGCGGCCAGTTCCCCACCCACGAGGCGTTTCCGTCGCATGGCGCTGACTATCACCATCACCAGCAACAGCAACACAATGTACCACTACCACCACGATCCTCCGGCCATCCTGGCGCCCAACAGCAGCAGCAACAGCAGCGACAGCGACCAGAGAGCGGCCACTCGCGGCCAATCGAGTCGGCGCAGTCCGCTGCAGCCTTCCTGATGGGCGAGGACCAAAACGCGGGCGGCTTGCCGACGCTAGAGCTCTTCTCGGGCCTGCAGTTCATGAAGCCCCGCAACACCAGCAGCAGCACCAGCCAGAAGCCCAAACCACGAAGTACGTTCCCTCTTTCTCTCTCTCTCTCGCTATCTCCCCCTCGTCAACGCGTTGTCCTCTCGTACCGGCGGCTTTGCCGTCTCTTTTCTTGTCCTTTTAGGCACACAGCGTTGAACCATCCCTCCGCCGCGCCTCGTTGCACGCCTTTTCCGTCAGCTCAATCTTGTCCTTATTTGGGCAAGTCATTTCTTATTTTAATTTTTGAAATCGGCCGATTTTGTTTCGGACACTTTGTTATTTGTATGTCGCTTATTTCATCTTTTTCTTAGGCTCTTATTCTGCAGACTCTCCGAAACGACGCGCAGGAGGGTCGCCCGCATCGGCAGACACCCGCCGCGATGGCGAGCAGGAGGACGAGGAAGAGACAGAGCTCCAGCGCTTCGAGGAGGGCCTTGGTGAGGCGACACAACAAGACGGCCACCGGGCGGTGGTGCTGCGCGGCAAGCGGCGGGCGGACAACCTGGAGCTGGGCCTCGAGCAGTACGCGGGGGCGAGCAAGCGCGTGCACCGTTCCGCGATTGATCATCACAGGAAGCCCAACCTGTGGACGCTCGACGCCCATCTGCACCACTTGAGCATCTGGCTCGAGTACCTCACCACCTACAAGTACCGCTGGGCCCTCCTCCCCTTCTTCTTCTTCCTCCTCCGCCTCGCCTTCTCTCTTTGTGTGCCGTCTCTAACTCGACACCACCAGGAACCACATATGGACGATCAGCCCGCTCGACCCGGCGGCGCTGGACCACAGCAACGCGCGATACCTGCTGTGCACCAACGAGGGCGCCGAGGACCGCTCGGCCCTCTCCCTCTCCGTCAATTTCTGTTTGGCCATCGGTATACACCGCACGTCCCCAGTTTTAATGTTTAGTTGTATTTTCTGTGTATATTTTCAATTAAATTTATTAATTCAATTCTTTAATTGTTATTCTTTCACGGGACGGCGCAGGGGCGCTGATGCACGGGGACGAGAAGTCGCACATGGAGTTCTACATGCGGGCGCGGGAGCACCTGGGCTACCTGTTTGACTCGACCGACTACAGCGTGGCGCTGGCGCTGATCGCCATGTCGCACCACACGATGTACTGGGAGGCCGACGCCAAGCGGAGCGAGTACTACCTGACGCTGGCCATCAACATCATCGCCCAGCTGGGGGCCTTCCACAGCGACGTCTACCACCGGTGCCTGTGCATGCACAGCCTCACCTTCCGCCACGGCTCCAGCGACCTGGCCAAGATGGTCAAGCTCAAGCAGGAGCTCCGCCGCGCCAAGCAGCTCCCCTACTACCCGATCACCCAGTCGGCCAACTCGGTCATCCCCTACGACATGTTCCGCCACCTCCGCTTCGTCACCGGCGCCACCGGTACGTTCTTTTTATTCTTTTTATTATTGTATTTTTTTTTTCGTAGCACTTGATACAAAGTGAAGCTGATTGTCGTCGCCTTCTTCGTTGTTGTTGTTGTTATGGTGGTGGTCGTGCGCTGCAGGCATCATGACGAGCGTGGTGGCCGGAATCAATCTGTTCAAGGCGGCGTCGTCGTCGCAGAGCGCCGTCACGCCGGAGCAGCAGATCGTGTTCCACAAGCTCATTCAGGCGCTCGACGACCTCGAGAACGAGATCCGGAGCCTGCGCGGCGTCGACGCCCCGAGCCCCTCGACCTGCCTCACCATGCTGGCCTTTATCACCGCCCTCCGCGCCGGTTCGTCCCTCTTCCTCCTCCTTCTCCTTCTCTTGCTGTTGTGGACGATGTTGACGATGAGGAGGATCGTTGCGCGGGCGGGAGCAGAATGCTACATGTGCCTGGGCGACTACAAGACCGGGCTCGGGTGGGCGCAGCAGTTCCTGGTGGACTCGCGGAAGCCGCATTTCCGATTCGTGATCGCGGGCGTGGTGCTGATGCTGGACATGATCATGGGCATCCTCCTGCGGGCCAACCAGTTCCCTATGCTCGCCGCGCAGATGGAGGCCATCGAGAACAACTGCGTCTCGTGCCCCACGCTCGACCTCGTCAAGGGCAAGTACAAGAAGCTCCTCGTCGAGGACATCCAGCGCCGACAGCTCGAATACTCACGCGCGTCGTCGGTAAATCAACCCTCTGCCTTATTATTATTATTATTTTTGTTAATCGGTGAAGCGCAGCAGGAGGAAGACAACGGGGTGGCCATGAACTACTCGCTGCCGCAACGACCAGCCCTGCCCCCGGCTGGGACCGGCGGGCCGGCTTTCAAGCGTGAGTATCCGATGAGCGACATGGAGGGCTCGCCCGCGAGCCAGGGCAACATGGTCTCGCCGACGACCTTCCTGGCCTCGCCGTCGGCCTCGCCCGTCTCCGCGCAGCCAACGTCGCGCTCGAACCTCTGGCACCAGCCCGCCCAGCCGACGACGGAGTTCTCGGCGCCGCCTTCCTCGACGGTGTACCACCGCCACAAGCAAGCCGAACGGGACGGCGGCAGCGCCGGGCCGTCTGGCTCGTCGACTTACGACGACGGCAGCAGCAGCCACCAGCACATCCAGGACGAGCCCGTGATGCTGTTTGACCCCCGGGGCGAACCCACCGACGACTATGTGCCGCCTTCTCCACCTCCACTGGATGACCACGAGTACTTCACGGACATCCTCAACGATCACGATGAGGGCCTTCTCCAGCAGTTCCTCTCCTCTGAGCACGCCTAAATCGCGCAGCGTTGTCGAATACTGGGTTGCTTAACAACAAGCAAGCCAAATGAGCCCGCAAAGAATATCAGAGACTCGTTGGTATATTTTACACGTTTTGACCCTCCCATTGGGCACAGTTGCCACACTACAAAGTGGTTCCCGCAGTAAAAGACGAACAGGGACTTGGGGCAAAAAGAGGGAAGGGCCTTTTTTTTCGTACAACACACAAACAAAAACCACCACAACAGGGGATGAGTATGTACAACCTCGCACGACACCGCTGAGGCTGAGGAAAGAGAGAAAGAGGTTGTTCGCTGTGTCCTGGGATCGTCCCACCAGTCGCCCTGCTCTCAAGCGCCCTCGCTGGAGACACTCGAGGGCGGCTGGAAGTGAATAATAACGACCGAGATGTTATCCGTGCTGCCGCTCAGGAAGGCCCGATCGCGCAGCGTCGTCGCCGCAAGGTGCGGGTCCACGCAGGCGCCCACCACGTCGACGGCCTGCTGGTCGGACATCATGTCCCACACGCCATCGCACGCCATGACCAAGAACTGCACCTCCCCGTTCAACTCCACCCTGGGTGTTGGGCCGCAATGCGTGAGCAACGCTCAGTCCCCGCCGCCACCAAAACGTGCAACCGGTGAGGCCGTCATACCGCTTGACTTCGGGCTCGGCGCTCACAAATGGCCGGATGCTGGCGTCGCCCAGCGAGCGGGACACGGCCAAGTCCCCCATCACCCGTCCTGGCGCGCATCGCGACACGTGAGATGGCCCGCCCTCAGGGGAGAGGGGAAAGGGGAGCGAGAAAGGTCGTCAGCGTCTGATAGAGAATTTTATAGAGACATACCCTTTTCGGTGACAAAGCCACCCAGCTCTTGGATCCTTTGTCGCTCCTCGCTGAGCTTGCCCGTGTGGTCCACCGACAGCCGCTCGGCCACACGGCCTCGCGAGAGGACCGCGCGCGAGTCGCCCACGTTGGCCACCCACAGGACTCCTGCGCCCCCGGCCCTCCGACGTCAGCGACTACCATCCCCCCCCCCAAGAGAGGACATGAAGAGAAGGAGGAGGAAGACGTCGGACCTGCGCGCACGAGGGCCACCACGGCCGTGCAGCCGGCCTCGGTATTGGTGTCGATCACGATCTCCTCCAGCCGCTCAAAGGCGGCGAGGATGGCCTTGCCCGTGTTGTCCCCGTGCTGCCGGAGGGCCTGCTCAAAGACCTTGCCCACGTACGCCGCCTGCCTCCCCCGCCCCGCCAGCACAGCGTGTGGTGTGAGTGGCCGCGCTCGTCCGGGGCGGGGGAGGGCGGTGTCAGAGGGGGAGGGGGGCGTACCGCGACCTCGGCGGCGTCGCTGCCGCGGTGGCCGTCAAAGATGGCGTAGAGCTGCGCGTCGGGCCGGAGGGCGTGGTTGATGTAGATGGTGTCCTCCATGGTCGGCCGCAGGCCTCGCATCTCGGCCCAGCAGACCAGCTGCGCGCGCGCGGACGACGAGGCGTCGACCTCCTGCGCGACCAACGCGGGGCTCGAGTCGGCCGAGACGGCGACCGCGCGGCGGCGCTCGCGCGTGGGCGACACGAACGGGGAGATGAGCGGGCTGCCGCCGGTCACGCCGCCGCCATTGCTGCTGCCGCCGCTGGCGGGGACCTGCAGCGGGCGCGAGTGGTTGCGGAACTCGCGCTCGGTGATGGCCGGGAGCGGGTCGGGGAGGTCGGCCAGGTCCGGGTTGCCCTCGGTACTGAGCCACGAGAGGCGGCCGGCGTGGGGCGAGCGGTCGGCGTTGTGGCAGACGGAGAAGGCGTCGTCGCCGTTGGTCGTGTAGCGGAGCTCCGGCGGGGGGACGAGGGCGGCCAGCTCGCGCGGCAACCGCTGGAGGCGGCAGTGGCACAGCTTGAGGTGGCGCAGGGCCGTGAGGCGCCCGACCTCGGGCGGAAGGGTCGTGAGCTCATTGGCCGACAGGTCGATCTCCACGAGCGCCATGAGGTTGCCCAGTGCGGCGGGGACCGAGGCCAGCCGGTTGTGCGCGGCCTCGAGCTCGGTCAGCTTCACGCACGCCCCGAGCTCGTCGGGCAGCGCCGTCAGCTGGTTGTTGGTCAGGTCCAGTATCTCCAGCGCCGTCAGCCGCCCGACCTCGCCCGGCAGCTCCGTCAGCCCATTGGCCGCCACATAAAGTTCCTGCACACACATATAACACACACTGTGAGTGCCCAATCGGAAGCGTCGTTTCTGTCAACGAGGCGGACGAGGACCTTGAGCCGCGTGAGGTCGAAGATGACGCGCGGGAGGCTGGCGAGGCGGTTGCCGGAGAGGGACAGCACGGTCAGGTGCGTCAGCTGGTTGAACCCGGTCGGCAGGTCGGTGAGCGCGTTGTAGCCCAGCAGAAGCCTGGCCTCCCCAAACACGGGACCACGTCAGCCGTCCATCGAAGGAAACGAGCAAGCGGCAGACACGCGGGCCCGGGCGCGCGCGGGGGAAAGGGGGGAAGAGTACCGCTCGAGGCGGGTGAGGCGGCAAAAGTCGTCGGGCAGGGCGGTGAGGCGGTTGCCAGAGAGCGAGAAGCGGGCGAGGCCCGCGAGGACGTAGAGCTCGGGCGGGAGGTCGGTGAGGAGGTTCATGCCGGCGTCGAGCGTCCGCAGCTTGGTGAGCTGGCCGATGGAGGGCGGGAGGGCCGTCAGCTGGTTGTTGCGCACGTCCAGGAGGGTCAGCCGCTCCAGCGTCCCGAGCTCGGCCGGCAGCTCCTCGAGCGCGTTGTCCTGCAGCTCCAGCTCGGCCAGCTGCGAGAGCCCGCACAGCTCCTGCACTCGCGCAATCACAACAGCCTTCATCAGAAAAAGAAGAAGAAAAAGAAAAAGGGAGTCATGGCGAAGGAGGAGGAGACGAACGGGCGGGAGGAGGGCGAGGAGGTTGGAGCCGAGGTAGAGGTTGGTGAGGCGCGGGAGGGAGCCGATGGCGGGCGGGAGGAAGGGGAGGAGGTTGTGGGCGAGGTCGAGGGACTGGAGGGCGGTGAGGGCGAGGAAGGGCTCCGGCGGGAGGTGGGCGAGGCGGTTGACGCGGAGGGAGAGCTCGGCGAGGGCCGGGAGGGCGAGGGCCGCGGGCGGGAGGCTGGCGAGCTGGTTCTCGGTGATGGAGAGGAGCTTGAGGTTGGAGAGGCGCGAGAGGGCGGCCGGGAGGGTGACGAGGTCGTTGTGGTCGAGCAGGAGGTTGCTGAGCTGGCTGAGCTGGCCGAGCTCGTCGGGGAGGCAGAGGAGGCGGTTGAAGCGGAGGTCGAGGCGCTCGAGGTCGGGCAGGTCGCCCAGGTGCGGGCCCAGGTGGACGAGGCGGTTGGACGAGGCGTTGAGGCGGCGGAGGGCGGTGAGGTGGGCCAGCATGGCGGGGAAGGCCGTGAGCTGGTTGGTGGCCACGTCGAGCTCGACCAGCTCAGCGCAGAGGCCCAGCTCCTCGGGCAGGCGCTGGAGCTGGTTGACGTAGGCGATGAACCGCTTGAGGCTGCGCGCCCACCCGACTTCGCGCGGCAGGGCCCGCAGCTTGTTCATGAACACGCTCAGCTCCTCGAGCTGCGGCATGGCCTCGAACATGCCCTCAGGCAACGCCACTAGTGCGTTGTTGCCCACCTCGAGCTTGGTCAGGTTGCGCAGCTGGCAGATCTCGACCGGCAGTGTGGTGAGGCTGTTCTTGACCAGCATGAGCCGCTGCAGCTTAGCCAGCTTCGCGATTGCGGGCGGCAGCCGATCGAATCGGTTATAATTGGCATTCAAAAAGGTCAGATTCTTGAGGCAGCTCAGCTTGAGATGTGCGATTTGCGCGTTGCTCAGTTGCCGCGACGAAATGTCGAGCTTGTCTTTGCCCTTCATCTCGCTCTCCCATTTTTTCTTCGAAATGGTGCCGCCGGGGGCTGACACCTGATTGCCCATCTCTTGTTTGCAGGCTTAATTAAGCCTCTCACTTATGCACGCACTTGCAAGTCTCCAAGTCGCCCCACGTTTCTTGTGGCCGTTGAGTTCCCCTCCGTCGACTTCCCTTCTTCACGCCGCCACTCTCGTTGTTGCCCCGAGACGAGAGTGCGCAGAAAACGGAAGGCCGTTATTAATTTTAAGCTTCTTTTTCCCGGGAGTTGGACCGACTGTGGAAGGAAAACAATGGCTAGACCTGCTCGAGTTCGACGAGGACGCCGTTCAGGTCCTTTGGGTGGCAGAACACAACGGGCTTGCCGTGGGCACCGATCTTGGGCTTCTGGTCGATGGCCCGAATGCCCTTAGTCTTGAGCACCTCCAGCGCGGCGTAGATATCCTTCACCTGTGCGATTCAGCGCCTTGGTTGTGAGACCTCGTACATCATCTTCGCACGCGATCAGTTGCAGCGCATAGAAGAAGAAGAAGAAGGCTGAACCTCGAGGCAGATGTGGTGGATGCCGCCCGAGGGTTTGCTCTTGAGGAAGTTAGCGATCGGCGAGTTGTCGCCGAGAGGGTGAAGCAGTTCGAGCTTGGTGTTGCCCAGCTCCACGAACACAGTGGTCACCCCGTGCTCCGCCAGCGCCTGACGTACACGGCAGACGAAGACGGTGCATCAGAACACAGCAAGGGCAGCCGCATGGGGTCGGTAACTGTTTGACGTACGAGCGGCTTGCTGACTTGCGCACCCATAACATCACGGTACACGCTGGTGGCTTGTTCAAGGTCCGGCACAGCGATGGCGACGTGGTTCAGCCTCCCTACGCCCACAACCCCAGCCTGGGAGCAATCATGAACAAATCATCCGCTGGGCACAGGGCAACACAGATCGAGGTACGGTACAAGTTGAGAGGCGTCAGCGGAGGTAGTGAGGCTTCGCTTGGTCTGCGCACGTAAATGGCCATTAATCAATTGCAATCTTGGCTGCTCTACGCGAGCAGCAAGCCGCAATGCCAAGTTGAGGGCGGTACGCTAAGGGCAGAGCTGGCCACAAAAGAGGGGCGCAGAGGAGCAAAGCCACGAGCAACGGCAACAGTACGGCGCATGGTTGTGCGTTTTTACTTTTACCTGCTCACTTCGGCACTTTTGCCTTGTGTGGGCGTGGTCGCAGGCACGAGTGTCGGCACGAGTAGCCAAGCGTTCAACAAGGGAATAAAAAAAAGAATAATAATAATAAAGAAAGAAAGTCTCTCTCTTACATTTTGATCGTCGATGAATGATGGCCCTTCATCGTTAGTTGATGGGCTCATTCGTGACATAGTTGCCCCAGAAGTGGGCCTCCCACCACGGCCGAGTGCAGAGGGTTTTGAGGCCGTAGGCCGCCAGCACGCCGCCCAATGGGAGCGCCACGAGGCAGTCGATGTACCAGATGTCGTTGTCAGCATGATACACGATCGAACCGGCCTGTGGCAGGAGGTGAGCGCGGCGCGTCACGTGAGTTAAGCGAGACGGCGGCGCAAGGAGACACGGTGCGCGGTGGTACCACAAGGCCAACGGAGAGCACGCATGAAATGGTGGTGACCCAGGCGTCCTGGCGGAAAGCCTGACTCCGGAGCGCACTAGCGAGGCGGAACTTGGCCATGGCGAGCAGGGCCAGCACGACGATCGACACTGCCGCGACCACGATGACTGGACATTCCAAGTCACCAAAAGAAGAAGAAGAAGAAGAAGAGAAGATGAACATCAGTTGGGTGTGTGCCCGAGTGGTGGGACTAGTCGCTTGTGTAGTACCGGAGAGGACGTCATCGGGTGATTCTTCTTCGTAGAGAACGACGACAGCAATCAAAATCGTGAGGCCGCCCAGCAGAACAAACAGCAACGCAATCATCACTTCTGCTCGTTGTTCTCGCCGCTCCATCTTCTCGTCGAAGGCCTGAGCGTGGCCCACACAAGGCGGGCAAAATGAGCGAGGCGATCGACAGCAGCTAAAGAAGGGGCGAAAGGGCAGAAAACAGCGTACGGCATCACCCACAATCAACCCGGCACGACTAAAGCCGCCAAAGCGCCAGATGATGAGGAGCGAAGTGATGACGTCCAAAAAGTTCTCCAGCGAAAAGCCGAATATGCCAACGCTCTTGTCTGACCGCCGCCACTGTGGTGTGAGTAAAGGCCTCTCAAAAAGCGTGGAAGGGCTCGCGTGTCTTTAGCCACAAGAGAAGGGGCTACGCACCAGCAATTGCGATGTAAAGGGCGATGAAGCCAAAGGCCAGGTCAATCAGGACTGAGGCCCACGAGACAGCGATGGCCCACCACACCCAATTTCTGTACCGAGCTTCTTCCTCGGGTGTCATTGGTCCTCCGTGGCCGTGCTTGTGGTGGCCTGCAGTTCCTCTTGCACTTAGAAAACGGAGGAGGAGGAGTGTATGCAAAACACGGCTGTGCACACGCACCGTCCTCCATGGTTATAACGTTAAAGTCGTCGTTAGCGTCCTCTTCTTTGTGGTCGTGTGTGTCTTCTTCTTCTTCTCGTTCGTGATCAAAGTGAAAATGCAGTGCGTCTTCCTCCAGCCGCAAATCAAAATTGGACCCGTTCCCATCTCCCTGACCACTCGTGAAGTAGGTATCGGTGTTTTGGTGATGCGTGGTGCCCAGGTGTGGTGATCCCTTGTGGGTTATGGTCTCCTGCATCTCGAAACTCTCGCCCTCGGCGAAGGGATTGCGGCTACCTTGGTCGCCACCATAATCGTCTGAATGTTTCTGAACAAGGGGCGAGATTCAAGTGAGACCTTCAGGAAAAGGAGGAGAACCGGCAAAGAAGAGGTCCACAATGCACCTCCATGGGAGTGACAAAACTAGTTGCGCTAATTGCTCACCTAGGGATTATTGCTTTTCACACAAAGTGTGAGTCCAAGAATCGGGTGCTCTATTTACACAACAGGACGAGATCAAAGATGAAATGTCAAGTAGAGGCGCAGGCCCTGCCGCTCATCAGAGTGCTAGCGAGCGAAAACTCAGGGCGGACTTTTGGTGGCACCTCCAGGCCAGCCATTGTTAAAGGTTTGGCCTGCTGGACCAGTCTTGGCTGGTGATTGACTACATGTCGACATTCCTGCTTAGTTCCACCCACTGCGTCAATTCAACAATCGCTCCCTCCGGTTTCCATTATCTGCCAAATCTTCTTCCGCGCCATGTCTACCCGTCTCATCAATGGAAGGCGTCCTAAGAACAAGCGCATTGAGCGCGCCCTCCTCGCAAGGGAACCGAAAGTGCACGAGAACGTGAAATCGGCGATGTTCCTTCGCGGACCCAAGACAAGCGAAGTCATCAACCAAGTTATTTCTGATTTGGTACCATTTTTTTTTCTTTGGCCATATCGTCGTGGCCGCAGTTGTTGCCAAAATTAGTTGCGATTAATTTTTTTCATCTCATCTCATCTGCTTCTCTCTTT